>PVHX01006709.1:0-56613 GCA_004024805.1 Geosciurus inauris
ACTGTTCATTGAAAGTGCATATAAAGGTGTTTAATATGAAGAATTTAATCTGCTTATAATTTTGTGCAAAGTTAGAAAAATTATGATTGTAACAATTTTTTCTATTTGCCTCAACAAATGTTTTCAGTGAACAGTGTGTACAGCTTCTGAAAATTTGTTTTTTTCTGTTATGTTTGATAACATGTATTAAAATGCAATTCTTGAGGAAAAAAAAAAAAAAGTAAGGGAGGGTTGGGGATTTAGCTCATTTGCACAGTGCTTGCCTATACCCTGACCCTGGACCAAAAAAGAGGAAAAAAAAAAAAAACCTTTCCATTTCATAAGAAAAACAAGAAAGAATAAGTAACTTTAGGTTTCATTCATTTTCTTCTGTTAATTCTTGATTTCTGCTCTATATTATTTTCTTTCCCCTGTCTGACTTGAGTTTACTTTGCCACATTTCTGGCTTCATATTTGGGAGCTTAAATTACTAATGAGACTGTTCTCTACTCATTAATGCACGTAATGCCTCTAAACACCTCTTTGGCTGTGCTTAGATATTTTGATTCATTGTGATTTCATTTTCTTTAGTTTATGATACTTAAAAATTTCCCTAGAGACTTCCTTTTGATTCATGGATTGTTTAGAAGTGTTCTTTTTTTTTGGCACTGGAGATTGAACTCAGGGGTACTCGGCCACTGAGCCACATCTCCAATCCTATTTTGTGTTTTATGTAGAGACAGGGTCTCACTGAGTTGCTCAGCGCCTCGCCGTTGCTGAGGTTGGCTTTGAACTCGCGATTCTCCTGTCTCAGCCTCCCTAAGTGCTGGGATTACAGGCTTGAGCCACCGTGCCCGGCTTAGAAGTGTTATTTCTACAAGGTTGAATTTTCCTGTTACCTTTCTCTTACTGATTACCAATCTACTTTCACGATGCAGGAAAACACACTTTGATGACTTAATCTTTTAGAACTTTTCTGATACTTGGCTTATGATTCAGGATATGATTTATCTTGCTGAACCTGGTTCCAGGTACACTTTAACAAAATGTGTATTATGGTGTTGTTAGATGGACACCAAGTCAAGCAGATCTGCTTGGCTGATGGTCTGCAGTTCTACGTCCTTGCTGATTTTCTATCTGCTAGATTTCTCAAGAACTGAGAAAAGAGTAGCAAAATCTCCAACTGTGACTGCAGGTTTGTCTGCTTCTTCATTCACTTCTATAAGTTTTCATGTGTTTTTAAGCTCTACATGTAACGGATCAATTTTTTATCAATATACAAGGCACCTCTTGTTCTCTTCTCATATCAACTCTTACAAAAGTATTTTAAAATTTAAGAGAAGAAGATATGAGATCCAAGAACAGAATTAGCTCATAAATACAAAGGGGGGCAGATTCCAATGATGATAACTATGCAAAAAGCAACTGGCACAAATTAGAGGAGTAATTTGGAGGGCCCACTGAAGAACATCTACAAAAGGAAAACAGGTAAATAATGTGCATCAATTGCTGGATAAGCTTAGTGAAAATGATGTTAAGTTTTGCTGAACAGGAAAAAGCTGGGTGCAGTGGCACATGCCTGTAATCCCAGCAGCTCAGGAGGCTGAGGCAAGAGGATTGCTAGCTCAAAACCAGCTTCAAACCAGGCGCAATGGCGCATGCCTGTAATCCTAGTGGCTCAGGAGGCTGAGGCAGGAAGATTAAGGCAAGTTTAAGGTAATTTGGCCAAACAAAAGAAAAGCTGGGAATGTAGCTTAGTGGTACAGCAGTCTTGGGTTCAATCCCCAGTACTGCAGCAGCACCACCAGCACCAAAACCACCACGACTGGAACGAGACATTCTGGGGGAAATAAGCTCACATTCCCACAATCCATGAAATTTATGGAATACTATAAACCCAGTATTTCATAACCAACTTGTTCTCTTTCTGCACCATGGTCACATGTGCTTAGGATCACACACTTAGGGAATAAAAGTCTGACACAAATACATTCAAATCAGTATCAAATTCAAAATCATCCTATTAATCCACCAAGACCAGGGTATGGGGTATTTCTCACAATGAATTTTCTAATATCAGAATCTTGAACTTAATGCTTTAAGCACTAAACTTCACTTTAGAAGGACTGTCTCCAAAGATCTAGCTATGCTTCTGTACCCGTAAACCAATTCTGCAACTGAATCTTATTCTTTTTTTTTTGGAGGGAAGTATCGGGGATTGAACTCGGGGGTACCCGACCACTGAACCACATCCCCAGCCCTATTTTGTGTTTTATGTACAGACAGGGTCTCACTGAGTTGCTTAGCACCTCGCCGTTGCTGAGGCTGGCTTTGAACTCACGATCCTCCTGTCTCAGCCTCCCTAAGTGCTGGCGTTACAGGTGTGTGCCACCACACCCGACTTTCACTTAACATTCTGGAGCCATTATTCTGAACACCAATTAGTGGTTCCAATATTCATTATTATTATTATTATTAACATCAATCATTAGAATTTATTTCAGTATTAGGGACTGAACCCAGGGCCTCACATGCTAGGCAAGTGCTCCACCACCGAGCTACAGCCCAGCCCTTTTCATAGTATTCTTGAGGAGCTCCCCAAGTTGCCTAGGTTGGTCTGGAACTTGCAGTACTCCTGCCTCAGTCTCCTGAGTAGATAGGATTACAGGTCACTAAGCCTGGCTCAGTGACTAGGTTTTAGTGAAGGAATGTACATCCCCTTTTCAAAGAACCCTGGCCAGCTACATAGTGATTCTGCCTTTTGTGTGTGTTGCTGGGCTTTGAACCCAAGCCTTGGACATGCTAGGCATATGGTCTACCACTAAGATACACCCTTACTCCATGTTTTCTTTTTTTTTTTTTTTTTACCGGGGATTGAACCCAGGGGCACCCGACCAGTGAGCCACACCCCCAGCCCTATTTTGTGTTTTATTTAGAGACAGGGTCTCACTGAGTTGCTTAGTGCCTTGCTATTGCTGAGGCTGGCTTTGAACTTGCGATCCTCCAGTCTCAGCCTCCCAAAGTGCTGGGATTACAGGCTTGAGCCACTGAGCCCGGCTTCCATGTTTTCTTTTAATATATAGTTTTTAATTTCTTATTTATCAAGTTATCAGTGTTCACTGGGTATGATTTGGATGTCTATCCAGGCAGTCTTCTAATTTGCTACCTTTGGTTTTAGCTTGAGAAACCACACACTAGTTAGAATTACAGGTAACATGAATAAAACTGCCCGTGAACACTAAGGGCCCTACTATAAGAAATACATTAATACATTTCATGTCATCAGTTTGGGGACTATTTAGTTTCTTACTAGTCTCTCTCAGTTTCCCGCGATATATACATATCGAACCCCGAGCACTGCCTATGTTAAGTACTTGCTCTACCACTGAGTCACAGCCCCAATCCTTTACGATGTTTTAAATAGGCTAAGGATCCTCCAACTCTAAATTAATTACAGACGAATCAGGTGTTGTCATCTAAGAGCGATTTCGTGTGGACTCTGAATCCACCACTCCTAAGTGCAAAGACGTTAGGGAAGCGGGTGGGGATCAAAAGGCCCAGCCAACGAGAAACAGATCCTACATTTTTCTTCCTGTACCCTGCGCAGAAAAGTAGCAACAGAAATTGCAACTAAAATGTACTGAGCTCGCCTGCAGCCTTCTCAGCTCGTTCTATGTAGAAACTCATGGAAGAAGTTCAACATTTCTTGCTAGCTCTGGCACCGGAGCACATTCAAGGCTAGACGGGTTGTAAAGTCATCCGAGCAGAAAAATTAAGCGACATTAAATCTTATCTCTGAAGGACAGGATGTGTGTAACCCAGGGGTGAGAGTCAACTTGGGTGCGAAGCAGTCGGCACTCCCCCGACACACCGGAAGTTTTGAAATACCCTGCAGGCTCGCACAGGCAGAGTGGCTGCCTCCGCCACAGCTCCGCGGGCCTCCCGGGGCTCGAGGACCTGCCCGGGTCTGCGGCACTCCGGGCTGGGCCACGAGCGGGAGCCGGGCCGTCAATCACTGCAAGTGCAGGCGGCTGCGCCTCGCCGCCCGCGCCGCGAGCCCGGCAGGTGGGAGGCACCTGCAGCCGCGGCCCGGGCGCGCCGTCCCGGCCAGGCCTGGGGCCGCACGCGCCCGGGGTCCCTCGTGGGGGCCGCGCGGCCGGCCCGCCCCGGCGAACTCAGCGATCCGCCCGGCCCGCCCCCGGCGCGCCACTCACCGAAGAAGCCTTGCACGATCCCGAGCGGGTGGCTGAGCCAGTCCTCCCCGCAGGGCATCTCGCCGAGGGCCGGGCCCAGCGCGGCGCGGGCGGCGGCTCTCCGCGGGCCGAGCGGCCGGCGCCCAGCTCCTTGTCAGCGGCTCGGCGCTCCTCGCCCGCGCCCTCCCACGCACGGCGGGACGCGGGCTGCCCGGCCTCGGCGAGCGGCGGCTGCGGAGATGCTGCTAGCGACCCGCAAGCGCGGCGCGCGGACCCCCAGCCTCCACTTCGCACAATGGCGGGAAACAGCCGCCGCCGACCGCGGTGCCTGCGACTTGGGTGGAGCTCGCGCGGGAGGGGCGGTGGGAGCGCGCGGCGCGGGCCCGCGCACGGGCAGGAGGGCGGGCCGGCTCTCCCGGGGCGGGGCCGCCGCCATCTTGGAGACGGGCAAAGGAAGGGCAGGTGGGGCGGGCCGCGGGGCGTGTGGCGTGTCACCCGAGCGAGCGCGCGGCGGACTCGCGTAGTCCGGCTCGCGAACTGAGTGCGCGTCCTCGCGCGAGGGCCCAAAAGCAGAAGACGTAGGAGAACCTTAGAGTCATCTCTGAGCAAAATTGGGGGTGAAGAAGACTTAGATGTCAGTCCACCTCCTTTTCCTGCTTAATTTTTTTTTCTTTTTGTTGGTGGCAACGCTTTTCTTTGTCTCCCTGCTCCAAATCCTGTTTGGGGGGACGGGGTAGTGAGTGAGGACTGGGGATAGAACCCAGAGCTGCACCCTCAGTCCTGAGACAGGCCCCGGCTGGCCTCGAACTTGCGGCCCAGCCTCCGCAGTGGTAGGGATTACAGGCGGGCGCCAGCGCGCGGGCTCCGAACCCCTAAGTACAGACGCCCTGAGCCGCATGAGCCGCCCCGGGGGAGGCTTGCGTTTAGATAAGGGCACTTCTAAGAACCCCACGCACCCGCTGCGGTCCCAGGCCCCGAGGCCGAGGGACCGGTTCCTGATACAGAGGCAGGTGCCCATTAACCAACCGGGGGCCCAGCCCCTTGAGTGGAAGCTGGAGCGGTGGGGAGCACCCTGCGCCACGCGGACCAGGACGCCCTCACAACCAAGGCGTGCAAGTGCAGCCCCGCAGCCACTCTTTGCTGAGGGGACGTGGGACATGTTCAGTGGAGCAGCTGTTTCCGCTGGTCAAGAATGCGCCTCAGAATGCATCCTCTCAGCTGGGAAAGGGTGCATGATCCGAATGGCGTCTAGAAAGTGGGGAGCTAGAGAACTAGAACGGAGCCAGGTCACAGGGCAGAAGCTCACTGATGGGGCTTGCACCAGGCCCTGGATCTCTCCCCAGCACCTCAAAAACAAGCACACTGAATCAGCCTTTGGAGCCCAAAGCCCTCCTTAGGGCTGTAGGGGAGGGGAAAAAACTACTTTTCCTGTTCTCCAGTGGGACCCCTTAACAAAACATAACACCAAGAGAAAAGTAAATTAATCGTATATATCACGTATACATGGGGGAAACTCGGAGAGGAGTTACTCAGTAAGGGGTTTAGAACTGGACTTGCATAGCATCTTTGTCAAAGAACAATAGATTTGTGGAGAAATGACAGTACAGAGGAAAACAGTTTGATTTCCAAAGGTGGAGAACTGGGAAAGTAAAGATTCGGGAGACTAAAGGTAGACAAAGTTCAGCTGGTGAAGTTTGCTATGTATCTTTCCATCTCTGGCTTGATAAAAGAGTTTAAAGGTGTCTTTGGTGATTAACGTTTGTCCTTGGTAGACAGGTGGGGGAGGGGGGTGAGAAGGGACACCTTTGGAACTTGGTCTTGTTTTTAGGTGAATGATGGGAGGGCTGGGAACTTTTCTTGTATCAGTTCTCATCTGCCTTCAGTTCAACCCTTTTGTCAGAGTGGCATGTTTTGGGGGTGACATTCTGGTTTACTTCAGGACAAAAGAGGTAGTGTGGATTTCTCCTTGTGAATTCATTATTGACATACTGGATTATACACTTGTTCTTGTCAGTTTAGTAAGCTGAGGAAAGTGTGAAGTCTGAGACATTGACACCAACACTCAGTACAAAGTGTTGCCAAGCCCCTGGTGCTAGAAGGGGGAAGTCTTCTATTTTAGTTTTCTGCCTGGTAATATGGAAATTAAAGTTATGACATAGAGGTGAGTTTAAATCATTAAATTTCAGATTTGCTTCATCTGAATTGCAGCTTCATATCAATTCAGCAGTGGCAAGTGTGAGAAAGAAAAAGTAACTTTCTACCTTTTGAATTTGTGCCTTTGTATTTTACAAGGAAAGGAAGACCTGAAGAGGTGCTTTTATGCTGGGTTTTTGTATTTGAAATGTGTGGTGCTGGGGAGTGAACCCAGAGCCTCATGAATGCTAGGCAAGCACTCTGCTACTGAGCTACATTCCCCAGTCCTAATTTTAATAATATATTTAACCTAACATATCAACAAGTATTATAATTTGGAAAAAAACAATTTTAAAACTATCAATGGGGGCTGGGGTTGTGATTCAGTGACAGAGCCTTGCATGTGTGAGGCATTGCATTCAATTTTCAGTACTGCATATAAATAAAAAAAAAATCTATCAACAACTAAAAAAATATTTTTAAAAAACTATCAATGGGATATTTTACTTTTTATTGTCTTTGAAATCTCGTGTATATTTTATACTTATAACACCTCACAGTTCAGATGGTCATGTTTCTAGTCTAAATAGCCACAGGTGGTTAGTACCCACCAGGTTGGACAGCATAGGAGAAATTGGGGTCTTGCAGGATTGTAAGTCAGTCGATTCAATATTTAACTGGTAGGAAGTAAGATTTCTTACTCAAAGGCATTTTCAAAGGTCTTCTGACACTTAAGGATAAAACCAAAAGATTATTCAAGAGCCCCCACCTGAACCTATTGTTTTAGGTAGCTTCAGGTTAGCCCCATGACCCTGACAGAAATGAGCTTGGGTCAGAGGAGGAACATGGAACTGAAGGGAAATAAAATGTCAGGATTCTGGCCTGAAAGAGCCAGCAGCTATTCATGGCTTAAGGCAAGTGTAGGGTCCCACACTTGCCCCAGATGGAAGAGGGATGCTAAAGCTGTACAATTTCACAGAAGACACACTTCCCTGCCCTTTCAGATATGACCATGGAAGATATTGGCCTAGAAGAAACCTCCCAGAGGGCAGAGTGAGGCCCATGAAGAAGTGTAGACTTAGGAAGTCATTTCCAGAGGCCAGAAACAGAGGCAGCCTGGACTTACACTAACTATGAAAATCCTCCACTGTGAGAGCTGGCAGCATTTAATTTTTTTTTTTTTTTTTTGGCACTGGAGATTGAACTCAGGGGCACTCGACCACTGAGCCACATCCCCAGCCCTATTTTGTGTTTTATGTAGAGACAGGGTCTCACTGAGTTGCTTAGTGCCTCATCATTGCTGAGGCTGGCTTTGAACTTGCGATTCTCCTGTCTCAGCCTCCCAAAGTGCTGGGATTACAGGTGTGCGCCACTGCGCCCAGCAGCATTTTCAATTTATACCTACTAGGATTCAATCATGTCTATAGAACAGTGGTTGCTGTATTTTCCATTTTCTTCCAGTGGGGCTCTCGATTGCAATTGTGGTTGTCCTGTTCTTGTTCCACCATTGTCATCTGAAGGACTTGGTCATAATTGAGTGGACTGGGAGGAGCTGCATCCAGACCCAATGAAAATGGCTGAGCCACACCCAGAGATCCTGCAGTTTCCAGCCCTACATGCCTGGTTGCCTTCCTTGAGAAGGAAGTACCTGTACATTCTCTGTTTGTGAAGAGGATGGGTGCACATTTGGAGGCCAGGGTCAGATTATGATGGTGACTGTCATTTGCCCACTTAATCTTCCTTCACAGGATGTTAGGATGTGGCCACCCAGGGGGCACTCAAGTTCCCAGCTCCTCTTGCTTCTAGGAGTGACTTTTTGCCAAAGTTCTCCCCAGTGGAATGTGAACAGAAATGATGTGGGCGGCTTCCACACACTCAAGATGAAACTTTTGTCCCCGGACTGCTCTGATCATTTCCTACTGGCTTGGACGACAACTAGGGCAGCCTTGGAAGCCCTAAATATTAGTGACCAAAAAAAGGTCACAAATATGTACTCTTATATGAGTGAGACACAGACTTCTATTTTAATTGAGCCATTGCATTTTGGGGTCTTAAAGTAACTTGAGCCAGGCGCGGTGGTGCATGCCTGTAATCCCAGCACTTAGGGAGGTTGAGACAGGAGAATCACAAGTTCAAAGCTAGCCTTAGCAACAGCGAGGCACTAAGCAACTCAGTGAGACCCTATCTCTAAATAACACAAAATAGGGCTGAGGATGTGGCTCAGTGGTTGAGTAACCCGAGTTCATTCCCTGGTAATGAGAAAAAGAAAAAAAAAAAGAAAAGAAACGTAACTTCATTATGTGTTAGAGAGCATGCTTCCAGTATCCCATGTGGGAAAATTTTCTTAGTTTATCCTTTGTTTCTGTACAGCACCTTTTCTAGTTGCTTTTATCAAAAGTGTGCTTGAGTCGGGTGTAGTGGTGTACACCTGTAATCCCAGCACTTTGGAAGGCTGAGACAGGAAAATCGCGAGTTCAAAGACAGCCTCAGCAACAGTGAGGCGCTAAGCAACTCAGTGAGACTCTTGTCTCTACATAAAACGCAAAATAGGGCTGGGGATGTGGCTCAGTGGTCGTGTGCCCCTGAGTTCAATCCCCCGTACCAAGAAAAAAAAAAAAGATTCTCTCCCCTGCATCTTCTGTCTCTATTTTTAGCAGCACTGTTCAGATTTTGGATTTCCTTTTTTTTTTTTTTTTTTGGTACGGGGGATTGAACTCAGGGGCACTCGACCACTGAGCCACATCCCCAGCCCTATTTTGTGTTTTATGTAGAGACAAGAGTCTCACTGAGTTGCTTAGCGCCTTGCCGTTGCTGAGGCTGGCTTTGAACTCGCGATTCTCCTGTCTCAGC
This sequence comes from Geosciurus inauris, assembly GCA_004024805.1. Classification (NCBI taxonomy): domain Eukaryota; kingdom Metazoa; phylum Chordata; class Mammalia; order Rodentia; family Sciuridae; genus Geosciurus; species Geosciurus inauris. The sequence goes on from PVHX01006709.1 coordinate 9,156, forward strand.
CTCCCTAAGTGCTGGGATTACAGGCTTGAACCACCGAGCCTGGCTTGGATTTCCTTCTTGGTACTCTTAATGTTTTACATTTGTCCCCCTAGTTCCCATCTGTTTGTCTTATTGCTGTATTTTTTGGGGAAATTCCTCATGTTTATTTTCCTTCTACTGAGTTTTAATTTTGTTATCCTTCTTTTTTCCCTGAATATTTCTTTAACTTTTTTTTTTTTTTTAAATGCCGGGGATTGATCCTGTGGCTTCACACATGCTAGGCAGGCACTGTGTCACTGAGCTGCATCACCACCCCTTTTGATTGTGAGATAGGGTCTCACTAAGGTGCTTATGTCGTCCTGGAACATGCAACCTCCTGCCTCAGCCTCCAGAGTATCTGGGATTACAGGCGTGCAGCCCTGTGCCCAGCTTTTCTGCTGCTTATCCACCTTTTCTACTGCTTCTAAAATCTTGTTGCTGTGGAGAACTCATCTGTAATGAGTTTATGCTTGAAAAAAAAAAAACTATTTGTGCTTCCAACAGTTTCAGAAAGAAGCAATTGAAATGCCTCTGTTCAGTCTTTCCCAGAGATTATTCTGTTTGTGTTCATTCTTCTGCAATCGCTAACCACCATGGTTGCTCACCTGATCTCCCAAGGTCGGCCAACTACTCTTCCTACTTCCAACTTCCAAAGTTGCCTTTCCTTGGCAATTTTGTTACACTGAAACCAGAGTGAACTTTCTACAGAGCAAGTATAATTATTTCTTCATCCTCTTTTAAGCCCTTAACTCCTTTTTGCCAGTACCCTCTAAAGACTGTACAACAGCAACTAGCTTCTGTGTACTTTTTATCCTCATCCCCAACTCTCTCCCGTTTGTTCCCTGAGCGCTAGCCATACTTTCACTCTGTTAGCACTCAAATGTGGCACCTCAGTGTTTCCTACGTACTGTTCCTTCATGTAAAATCGATTCATACTGTTTCTTCCAATCCTTTCATTCCCTAAGCTTTTCCAGTAAACTTCTGTCCTTTGTCTTTCAGGTCTCCACGTTAATTTTTCTTCTTTAGGGAAGTCTGTCATGTCATTCTAGACTGTGTAGGTCCTTTGTTGATGGTCTGAGATGTGCAAGATACTTGCTATCTCTCTATGGAAAGGTTCTATCTCTCTACCTGATGATGTCAGTGTTCTCTGTAACACACTTCAGGAAATTCTGCAGTATATTATTCATTATGCTTTAGTTATTGTTATTATGCATTTGGTTGTGTCTTAACCAGACTAAGTTCCCAGAAGGGTCTATTTTACACACCACCGTACCCTTGGTGTTTAGTACACTGCCTTGCCCACCCATAATGACAGAGAGTGTCCTTGACCAACGTGCAGCATGGCTTCTAGCAGTTTGAAGCCTTGTATCTAGGATGCCTATAACCCTTTTAAAATGCCTGCCTGAGAAAGCTCAACACTGCCAGGAGAATTTACCGTTTGTTTCAGCCAAAACCTGGAGCTAGGTCCCTGAATCATTGATTAGAACAGTTACTTTTGAAAGCTTGCAATTATAAATTCTCCTTCTGCCCCTTTCAGATATAAATCGTCTATCATCTGGAACTGTCTTCCCAAAGACCCTTTGAAATGTGTGTGCATTCAAGGAGATTATTATTCTCATTCTGTGGATGCCTTGCTCTAATTTATATCACTGCCTGTCATAAAGCTATGAGAAGCATGTGTCTCCTCTGGATAAGCACCAATAAACAAACCAGAAGGCCTAGTCAGGCAGACCAACCTTCTTTGCATGTCTCAGTGCCTTTCCCTTAGCCCACCCACCCCTTAAAAAGTCTCCAAGTGCCAGTTGTGGTCTGCATACCTGTAATCCTATTGAGCTGGGAGGCTGAGGCAGGAGGATTGCAAGTTTGAAGCCAACCTCAGCAATTTAGTAAGGCCTTGTCTCAAAATAAAAAATAAAGTGCTGGGGTTGTAACTCAGTGGTAGAGGGCCCGTGGGTCCAATCCCTGGTACCTAAAGAAAAAAAAAAAAGCCTTGAACATTTTGTTTCAGTAAGGCTGGTTTCCCTTCAACCTGGACATCACTTTTGCAACAATTATTACTAAATGAAACCTATCCTGTTTTAACTAGTGTTCGGCTTTTAAAAAAATAATCAGATGTTACATTAAGTACTCATTTAATTCATTAATAAACAGGTTTTATGTAGGTGTAATTTGCTGGGGATGTTTCACTACTTCAGGATTTCTTTTGAGGTCTCTCCCTTTCCCACCATCTAAGAAGCTGAAAGACTGCTTGTGTTACTTTTTCTTTCACAACATCTAACTATGAAAGACGATAATTATGTCCAAGTTATCTGCACTGAATTTTGGATTCAATTTGTCAAGACTACTGTGGATACATTTAGAAAGCTATTTGAAAAGTCACATCCTTAAATTTCAGTCCCCTATTTTCTTTTTAAAATATTTTTCAGCCGGGCACGGTGGCGCATGCCTGTAATCCCAGCCCTTTGGGAGGCTGAGACAGGAGAATCGCGAGTTCAAAGCCAGCCTCAGCAATGGCAAGGTGCTAAGCAACTCAGTGAGACCCTGTCTCTACATAAAACACAAAATAGGGTTGGGGATGTGGCTCAGGGGTCGAGTGCCCCTGAGTTCAGTCTCCAGTACCAAAAATAAATAAATAAATAATATATTTTTCTCCCTATGTGTTAAAAACTTCGACGGTTTTACTATTTGTATTTCTGTGCCAACGACGGGAGTTCAGCTCAGTTCTGTCCGGAGGGCGGGAGGGTGCTAGAACAGAATCTGGCTCCTCCTTGGCTGCGATCGCCTCCACTACCTTTTCCTCCTGCCCTCCTTTTGGAGGCATTCTGCTACCTTGTCTTGAGGTATTCCGTGGTACCTCCAAAATCTTTGCCAGTTAAACTATCCCTTCAGCACTTTCAGGAAGCTCAGAGTACCGCCCACAATCTGTGACTTTCAGAGTCAATTTGCGGTTTCACACGAAACCCGCAGCAGCCACTCCCCCACGGGCCTGCCACAACCACGGTCCTCCGTCTCAAACTGCGCCTGCGCAGAAACTGAGCGCATCACGTGTGCATTCGAGCCTGAAGCCGCTGCCGCCATGTTGCTTTTTGGCAGCGCGGGTAGGCGAAGGGAGAGGGCCCTTGGCCAGCCTCTTTGCGTGCCGGCCCCTGTGCGCAAGTGCGGAAGTGTGCGGGCCTCAAGGATGACCGGTTTCCGGCCGGTGGTGCCACACCGGCTTCCCGGAGACGTGTAACGGACGGTGGGCTGCAGCCATGGCCGAGAGGAAACCTAACGGTGGCAGCGGCGGCGCCTCCACCTCCTCTTCGGGCACTAATTTACTCTTCTCCTCCTCGGCCACGGAGTTAAGCTTCAACGTGCCCTTTATCCCAGTCACCCAAGCCGCCGCGGCCCCGGCCTCCCTGCTCTTGCCCGGAGGTAGGAGGCGAAGGGCCGTCCCGCGGGGCGGGCGGGTGCGGGGATGCGGGCGGGCGGGCGGCGACGAGGCTCGGACGTGAGGCTTTCCTTCTAGCGCGGCTCGCTCCGGACGCCTGCCCCGGCCAGCAGTGCCCGGCTGGAGAGGGCGGGGCCCAGGTGATGAGGCTGGCCTGTCAGAGGAGCCGCGTCCGGAGTTGTCTACTGTGCGGGACGCTCGTGCTCTGGCATCCCACTGATCCCCGGGACACCTACCGTGTGCTCAGTGCTGGCAGGGAATGCAGATGATTATTCGCTCTCTGCTAGGGTACGGTCAGGGGTCAGGCATCCTCCTAGGGGACTCCCAGGGTACAGTAGGGTGTTTGTCTCCTAGGAGAAGCTAAGTTATCTCCAGTGTGGACGGTGTCCCTCTTCTAGGGTACAGTAGGCTCTCTTCTACGAGACTCCTGGGTTACAAGAAACTTCTAGCACAGACGTTGCCCCCTCCTAGGATGAAGTGTACTTATTTGCAAAGTATAGACATAACGTATTCCTCATTTTTTAAGGTAGTGCATCACTTCTTGTAAGAAGGCTTTTCTTTCTTTTTTTCATATTTAATTTATTTATTTGTTCTATTTAGGCTTACATGATAACAGTGCAATTTGAGTCATTGTACATAGAGACAGGATAACATATCAATTCTCTAGTTGTAAATTGTATAGAATCACAACATATATGCAGTCATACATAAAGTTAGGGCTATGATGACCATCATATTCCACCACCTTTACTGTCCCCATGCCCCCTCCCCCCTTATAAGAAGGCTTTTCTTGTTCTTTTAGGTCTCCATTCCTATATGCACCTCTAGCTTTTTGCTCATATCTGTAGTAATGTCTGGGGTGATTGCTTTTTGGTGATTACATAGCATAACCAAGACGATAATGTTAAGTAGTATAGTCTGTGTTCCAGTCCTGGCTCTGCCAGTAACTTGATGTACCTCTCTGTGCTTCAGTTTTCATATATGTTCAGCCTTATGGCATTGTTCAGAGAAGTGAATTTTTCTTTCTTTTTTTTGGCACTGGGAATTGAACTCAGGGGCAATCGACCACTGAGCCACATCCCCAGCCCTATTTTGTGTTTTATGTAGAGACAGGGTCTCGCTGAGTTTCTTAGCACCTCGCCCTTGCTGAGGCTGGCTTTGAATTCGAGATTCTCCTGTCTCAGCCTCCTAAAGTGCTGGGATTGCAGGCATGCATCACCGCGCCCGGCAATTAATTTCTATAAAATATAGCATAGTGCCTTGAGCATGTGATGTAAATATGAACTTCCTCTTCATTTGGACTGAGGCTTGTTGAAATTTGCATGTGACTTAATTACCTTTCTCCTTATTTATTTATTTTGATGCATTACTCACTTTCTTATTTCTAGGATCTTGTTGATGTCTAGCACATAGGTCCTCTTTAAGTGCTGATTTTTTTTTCCCAGTAATTTATTCTTGCTTGAAGGACTAAGGAAAGTTTCATGGAGAAGTGGAGAAAGAGTTCAGCAATACATAAAGGTTCCCCTTCTCTTGTGTTGTTTCTTCTTGGTGCTTCTCACTACTGACATATACACATATTTATTTCCCCCCACTAGAAATGAAGGCTCCATGAAAGCAGGGTCTTGGTTTTACTTGCTAGCATATATATGCCCAGTTCCTGGAATGCAGTAGACAAAGCAGCAGACACTTACTGAATGAATGGGAGGTGGGCATCAGGAACATGTATGTCTCACTCAGGCAGAGTGATGGAAAGATTAGGTGGTGTTGTTTTGGGTGAAGAACCAGCATGGCTGGAGCAAGTGCTGTGGGAGGATCTAAGAGTAAGTAAGGCCATGCCTGGGGTTTTCGTGTAATCCTCTGCTCCATAAGGATTGTTTGGTTCATGTCCATCTTCCTTGCTATATAGTATTTGGTTTGTGTGTATCACTGTCAATTGATGATAGACATTTTCATTGTGAGTACAGAATAATTACACCTGTCTTTAAAACTCTTGTTTCTTGAAGGCAGACTGTTTTTCAAAATTGTTTTTGCTGTACTGGGGTCCAAACTTAGAGCTTCCAGCATGCTAGGCAAGTGTTCTACCACTCAGCTACATCCCCAGTAGTATTTATTTTGTTCTAAAATGGAGTCTCACTTAAGTTGCCCAGGCTGGCCTCAAACTTGTGATCCTCCTGCATCAGCTTCCCAAGTAGCTGGAATTATAGGCATGTGCCACTGTGCCTGGCTGAACTTTTTTTGTTTGTTTGAGAATGTGAATAAATTTTAGAATTAAAATTCCGTAACAAGTATTTTTCCATCTCTAAAAAATATTTCATAGTTAGAGATTCTTTCAGAGCATATTTAAAGGTAAAGAAGAACCTGTCTCCTTGGAAGCAACAGTTAATCATATCAGAAAAAAGAGACACATAGGAATAATTTCATGCATTCACCAAACATGGATTGAGCAACTTCTGTTTGCCGGGCTCTGTTCCAGATGTCAGTGAGATGCAGAAGTGCAGATAGCTCCTCAACAACTGCACAGTACAGATGTATACACAAATGCCCACCAGAGTAAGCAGTTGTAATATGGGTTTAGAATAGCTAGAAAGAGGGATGGATAGGCTGCTGTGAACACAGTGGGTCTTGGCTGGTGGAGTGGGGAGGGGATGTCCCTTAGGCCTTAGGGCCTTACAGGGAGGTGATAGTTGAGCTGAATTTTGAAGGATACATAGAAATGAGGGTATCTGGAGAGGTGAGAAAACCTGCAGGCTTGGTAGGAGTTGGTGTGGGTTGTATGGGGCAGGCATAGACCTTTTCCCTTTCCTATCTCCTGTTCTGTCCTCTGGCTCCCCTACCCATGTGGGTCGCTGTGACTAGAGTGTTTGCAGGGGAGTGGCTCTGGTGGTCTGTGGGTTGTAAGCATTGTATTAAGGAGTTTGTAGTTCATCTTATGGGGTGTTAACAAGGCAGTAAAACGAGAAGTGTGTTTCAGAAAGACTAAAATTTTCTTACATCTCACTGGAATAAGGCTGGTTATAGGAAGAGTGGTCATGTGGGTGGCCATTTTACATCAGATAGGAACAAATGGCATTCTAGCCCAGGTGACTGACATTGGGTATGAAGAACAGGGAACAGATACAGATTTTTAGGCTATAAAGTTGTGACTCACTGGAGGTCAGATTATTAGCTTTGTCAGTGCAGAAGTCTGTTCTTGTTCAGTTTTGGCACCAAGACCAAGCTCTGTACCTGGCACATACAGGGTGCTGTATAAATATTTCTTGAATGAGCAACTGATTAAATTAAGGGTATTAGAGGAAGGGTCTGACACCTGAGGTTTTTCTGAAATCTGGATGTTGTTGGTCAACTTCTGTTGAGGTTGTGAGAATTGGTACAAGGACATGGGGTGGTCAATATAGTAAATTCAGTTTTAAAGCCTACTAAATTTGAAGCATATGTGGCTGGGTCTGTCAGAAATATCAAGGGAGTGATTGGAAAATATCTTTTGGAACACGTGACAGTCTTGGTTTGAGACAGTTGGGAAAGTCCTGAGTATAGACTGCTCATGAACGCGTTGTCTCCTGAAGCTTGGGGTGTGGCTCAGTGGTGGAGCTCTTGTCCAGTATGCGTGAGGCCCTGGGTTCAACCCCCAGTGCTGCAGAAAAAATAAACAAACAAAACCTCAGGTGAGGGTAGCAGTATTGCCATTTCATTTATGATGGCTACTAATTAGAAAATCGTTTCTTAGACCAGGTCAATATCAAACTGTCTTAAAGGGTGAAAGATACCACAAAGCCTCCCTTTCCCCCTTTTCATTGTTGGAAGATGAACTAAGAAATACAGATAAATCCAAGTAAGGTTCACAGAAAGGTGAAGGAGAGGTAGGAACTGGAAATAAATCAGGAAAGTAAAAAAGTCTTGAACAGGAAGGAATTTTTTTTTTTTTTGATACAAAGAAACAAGTTTTAGGAGTCTTTTAAATAGTACCATGCTGATTATAACCCAAAAGATTCAATCCCTAATGCCATAATCTTGAGTCTTGGGATGACAGTCCAAACCTGAATAGTGGAGTGTCTTGTTAGGTTGGTGTATGAGAAATATAAGGGGAGCGCGACCTAGGTGCTCAAGGCAGAATCTCCTGTGAGCCCTGTGTTCTCAGCAGAGGTCAAGGAAGAGCACAAAGCTTGGCAGGTCTCTAAGGGCGGGGACCACAGTGTACTTGTGTGCTGGGAGAGAGTCCATCCTCTGAGGGACTCCATGCCTCCAGCAGTAGGAGATAAGAGGGATGAGACAGGAGAAAGATTAGGAGAAGGATGAAAGCTGCAAGCCCAAGGCTTGGGAAAGTTCAGTAAGGAAGAGCAAGGTGGGCTTTTTAGGTCATGTGGAGGGAAAATGCTTTTATCTTATGACTTGGTAGCAGAACAGAAGAAAATGGTGAGTTAATACTCAACAATGAAGATCAAGTTGGGCAAAGGAGGTGAGGAGAACTTCCTTAGTTAGAAAAATGGCTTTTCTAGTGATCTGGTGTTCTGTAATGACTAATTATCTGGTTGTTACACTGTATAGGGATGGAAATTAATGTTTTTCTTTGGGAATACACATATGTTCATTTGTGTAGTAGTTGCTTTGTAAGTAAGAGCCCCAACACACCCCTTCTTGTTGACAGAGTTAATATCTGTACTTTAGTTTCTCCTCAAGACAGTAGAATTAAAATTATGTGCGTTTGGGTGATGAAATAACATTTGAGTCATATTTTGCCAGAGAGAGAAAATATTTAAAATAATATGTAAAAGTTGTAGGTATAGATTTTATTTGTTTTTAAAAGCACCTATACATAAACATTTATATATTTATGAAATATTAATTGTTTACATTTATTTAAAAAGTATGAAAGGGTATATACCAAAATGTTAACAGTGATTGTTTCTGGGAGGTGGGTTTATGAATGAATTGTGTATTTTTGCTACTTTTGATTTTTCTTATTCATATTTTCTAGATTTTCATTTCAGAAAGTTTTCAAAGAAAAAAAAATTGTTTTTTCCCCTGTGAAGCAGAAATATGAGATAGATTAACAGCGTAAGAGGTAGAATTGCCAGTTTTTCCTTACAGAGTCATACCTTAAGAATGTTAGAAAACCCTTTAAACTATTTGCTCTCCTGTTCTGTTTCAGAGGATTCCACAGATGTGGGTGAGGAGGACAGCTTCCTCGGTCAGACTTCTGTTCACACATCCACCCCACAGACATTTAGTTACTTCTCTCAGGTATCAAGCAGTAGTGATCCTTTTGGGAATATTGGACAGTCACCCTTAACAACTGCCGCAACATCGGTTGGACAGTCTGCATTCTCCAAACCCCCAACTGCTCTCCCTTTTACAACTGGATCCCAAGATGTGTTTCCACCACCTGTTTCGAAGCCTCAATATGGTGCTCCACCTTCCTCACAGATTGGAATGAGTACTTACCTGCCTTCTCAGCCAAGTAGTCTCCCTCCTTCAAATTTTGGGAGCCCACCCCAAGGAACCCCCCAACAAGGATACAATCCATATCGCCATACTCCTGTCAGTAGCCGGGCTAATCCATATATTACACCCCCACAGCTGCAACAGAGCCAAACACCAGGCCATCTCACTCATCCTCCACCCTCTGGACCCCCTGTGCAGATGTACCAGATGCCTCCAGGATCTTTGCCACCGGTATGTAGACAAGTTTGTGTCCTAATTATTCACTCATTTTTTTTTCTCTCTCCTCTTGGCCAGTGTTTTAAAAAACTTTGCCTGTTTTATAATTTACATGAGGACAAGTTATGCTTTTTATTTTTTATGTTTGTTCTGTTTTTTTGTTTTTTTGTAAGAGTAAATGGAGTAGGATTTATTTAATTGTGAGTAGATAGAACTCCCACAAGACAAGAGGAACTGATAGCAAGATTTTCTTAAGAAAGAAAAATCCTTTAAAGCAATGCATATTGCACTTCAAACATCTTATAGAAATCAGTGCTTGGATTCAGGATTCACTAGCCACCTAAAAAAATATGAATTAGTAATTTCAAAGACATTACTTTTACCAATTTAAATTGACCCATTTTGCTAAAGTTTTATTTAAGTCACTTGAACTGAAAAGGTATTTGGATCCGTGTATGAAATTTATGAGTACTCATTTATCTATAAGCCAATTTTGACACCATGCAGATGCTATATGGACACAAGCACATCTGTAGAGACTGTAGATCATACACAGGTGCGCACAAATGTACATAAAACAGACAGGAAACGAAGATCTTGTAGTTGTTTAGCATGTATTAGAGCTCCCCAGGTAGAAGATAAAACAACTACAGATATTTATTAGACTCTATTAGATTTACCCTTTAGAAATTAAATTAAAATTAAATCTGTCACAGATTTTTACTTTTATGATTTAGGCATAGGGCAGGCCTGTACAGTTGGAAATATTAGGTGTGTAGTCTATCAGCCATGGCGGATGCTGAAATCAAAAGTTCATTCGGCCACTTGTCCTCCATTGTGGGGGTCAGATTCACTTCTATTATTACCACTGTTGATTTGAAAGGGCACTCTTTGTAAGTTACATGCTTTGAAGTTTATATTACCGGTTTACTGATGTAATGATTGATTTTAATGAGTTAGTACAGGCCAGTATTCACAGATTTTAGTGTAAGATTCTATTAATAAATGTCACCTAGGAACACATAAGAGTTGAGGTAATTACTGTCTTAACAGAGTGCCAACTTCTCATCTCCTCATTGTTCTAGTTAATAAAAATATTCAATTATAGGGACTAAAATTGATTTATCCAGTAATTTATATTTATGGAGTTTGGATCCAGTCTGTTAAATTCTTATCTGAAGGAGGGTGATGGACTAACATTTACCTTGGGTAAATTCTGCGAATTCCCTTTATGCTTTTTTCCCCCATGGATTGTTCATCTGACTTCCAGAGGAGGCTATGTGAAATAAAAAGGGAAATAAAAAGAATTAAGAACTCAACCCAATGTGAGATAGAATGACAGTCTTTCTCCTCCAGATCTGCATGCATGCTAGGTAAACACTTTACCACTGAGTTACTTCCTATGCTCTGGAGATCCACTTCATTATTTAAAGCATAACGGTACACAAATTCTTGATAATGTTGGGTTTCATCATACATTGGAAATTAACCACAGTTTTGGGTTTTTTTGGACTTGGGAATTGAATCCAGGGGCATTTAACCATTGAGCCACATCTCCAGCCTTCCCCCTCCCCCCCACACTTTTTTGTTGGTTTATTGGTGCATTATAGTTTCATATGGATGGAATTTATTATTACATATTTATACATGCACATAATATAACACTATAATTTGACTAATATCACTCCCTAGCACTTCCCACTTCCCTCTCTGCCCTGCATCATTTCCTCTACTGATCTCTCTCTGATTTTTAGGAGATCCACCTTTGTTTTCCTTTTTCTTCTCTAGCTTTTGCATATGAGAGAAAACACATGACCCTTAACCTGAGTTTGACTTATTTTGCTTTAACTTGATGGTTTCCATCCATTTTCCTGCAAATGCCATTTCATTCTTCTTCTTTTTTTTTTTGGTACCAGAGATTGAACTTGGGACACTCGACCACTGAGCCACATCCCCAGCCCTATTTTGTGTTTTATGTAGAGACAGGGTCTCATTGAGTTGCTTAGTGTCTCGCCATTGCTGAGGCTGGTTTTGAACTCACAATTCTCCTGTCTCAGCCTCGCAAAGTGCTGAGATTACAGGCGTGCGCCACTGTGCCCAGCTAATTTCATTCTTTTTTATGGCTGAATAAAACTTTATTATGTATCTGTACCACATTTCTTTATCCATTCATCCATTGATGAACAACTAGGCTGGTTCCATAGTTTGGCTATTGTGAATTATGCTGCTATGAACATGGTTATGCATATATCACTGTAGTATGAAGACTTTAGGGTAAATACCGAGAAGTGGTATAGCTTGGTCAGCTAGGAACACTTTTACACTGTTGGTGAGACTCTAAATTAGTATAAACACTATGGAAATCAGTATGGAAGCTCGTCAGAAGACTAGATGCTATACTGATTTCCATAGTGGTTGTACTAATTTATAGTCTCACCAGCAGTGTAAAACTGTTCTTTCTGTCCACATCCTCTCTAGCATTTGTTATTATTGTATTTTTTTTTTTCTGGGGTGCTGGGGATTGAACCCAGGAGCACTTAACGACTGAGCCAAATCCCCAGACCATTTTATATTTTATTTAGAGACAGAGTCTTGCTGAGTTGCTTAGAATCGAAGTTCTGAGGCTGGCTTTGAACTCTCCATCCTCCTGCCTCCACCTCCCAAGCTGCTAGGATTACAAGCATGTGCCACCATGCTTGGCTATTATTTGTATTCTTGATAACAAGAATACAAATAATTAGCTGGGCGTGGTGGCGCAAGCCTGTAATCCCAGCACTTACGGAGGCTGAGACAGGAGAATCGCGAGTTCAAAGCCAGCCATAGCAATGGCAAGGTGCTAAGGAACTCACTGAGACCCTGTCTCTACATAAAACACAAAATAGGGCTGGGGATGTGGCTCAGTGGTCGAGTGCCCTTGAGTTCAATCTCCAGTACCAAAAAAAACCACAAAAACAAAAACAAATAATTAATACTAATGTAAATCATCAGTTATCTGAGCAAGGTGTCTGAAGTACAGGTTTAGTAAATTGTTCAAAGGTGTTTTAAGCCAGGCGCGGTGGCGCAAGCCTGTAATCCCAGCACTTACGGAGGCTGAGACAGGAGAATCGCGAGTTCAAAGCCAGCCTCAGGAAGAGTGAGGCGCTAAGCAACTCAGTGAGACCCTGTCTCTACATAAAATACAAAATAGGGCTGGAGATGTGGCTCAGTGGTTGAGTGCCCCTGAGTTCAGTTCTCCAGCACCAAAAACCAAACAAACAAATAAATAAAGGTGTTTTAAATCAGAAGTAGAGTAGTTCATATAATCCAAGTTTCAGTTTTCCTGTTTCTCTTATTCATTTGTAGTTTTGTGGGGCATGTAAAAGCATTTTCTGTGGAATTCTTACTCTGGAAGATGACTCTGTGAAAAAAGTGTTGCATGGTCAGATGGGTTTTGGAATTCTCCTTGCTGTATCCATCTTGAGATGGTGCATAGTGCCTAAGGCTCTGAGAAATATTTAGAAATATGTATTCTTGATGACAAGAATGCAAATAATAATAATCCCATATTGGATACTATGTCCTTTAAAAAAACTTTGTTTTTGTGAACATGTTACCAAATTTTTTTCTAAAACATTTTTAATGGCCTTAGAGAATGTGAATATTTGAATGAAATATAATTTACAACAAATATTTGGTGTACATCTTTGTTAATTTTTTAAAAATTTTAACTTTTAATTTTTTTATTTGTTCTGATTAGTTATACATGATAGCAGGATGCATTTTGATTTGTTGTACACAAATGGAGTTTTTTCTTTGTTGTACATGATGTAGAGTTGCACCACAAGTGCAGTCATACATGTACCTAGGGTACTGATGTTCATCTCATTCCATCATCTTTCCTGCCCCCATGTCCCCTCTCCTTCTGTTTTTCCATTCTTGCCAAATTCACACCCCCTCCCCCCCATTATGGATCAACATCCACTAATCAGAGAAGACATTTGGCCTTTGGTTTTTTGGAATTGGCTTACTCCGCTTAGCATGATACTCTCCAACTCCATCCATTTACCTACAAATGCCATAATTCTATTCTCTTTTAATACTGAGTAATATTCCATTGTGTATATGTACCACAATTTCTTTATCTATTCGTCTATTGAAGGGCCTCTAGGTTGGTTCCACAGTTTAACTATTGTGAATTGAGCTGCTATGAAAAGTGATGTGGCTATATCACTGTAGCATGCTGATTTTAAGTCCTTTGTGTGTAGACCAAGGAGTGGGATAGCTAGGTCAAATGATGGTTCCATTCCAAGTTTTCTAAGGAATCTCCATACTGCTTTCCATAGTGGTTGCATCAATTTGCAGTCCCTCCAGCAATGTATGAGTGTACCCTTGCTACATTTTCCTAATTGTTATTACAAAAAATATGTAGGATAATTATTACTAATGTTAGTTTGAGTCTGAAGCATATTCAAAACAATTCTTTTGGACAAACATGACATTCTTAACTTTGTTGTCCCCTTCAGATTCCTCCTTCAGTGCAGTCACCAACACAGCAACAGGTACTTGCTAGACCTGCGGGTCCCTCTGTGCCGGGGCCACCTCCTTTTGTACTTCAAAATCAATATGAACCTGTTCAACCCCACTGGTTTTACTGCAAGGAGGTAGAATATAAGCAACTATGGATGCCTTTCAGTGTGTTTGACTCTTCGAATCTTGAAGAAATCTATAATTCAGGTAAGTACCTATCATGGATCATTTGTTTCCAGGAAGAGAAGGAATGAAGATGATGATACTAATGTAAATCATGAGTTAATCTGAGCAAGGTACCTGAAGTACAGCTTTAGTAAATTGTTTAAAGGTGTTTTAAATCAGAGAAGTAGAGTAGTTCATATAACCCAAGTTTCAGTTATCCTATTTCTCTTATTTATGTGTAGTTTTGTGGGGCATGTAAAAGCATTTTCTGTGGAATTCTTACTCTGGAAGATGACTCTGTGAAAAAAGTGTTGCATGCTCAGATGGGTTTTGGAATTCTGCTTGCTGTATCCATCTTGAGATGGTGCACAGGAGCGCGTAAGGCTCTGAGAAATATGTAGAAATACATTTCTTTGTTTATCCTGATATTATGTGATCATGGGATTTGAAATTATGTATTAACTCTGGCAACACACTCATGGAGCATTGCTGTTTATAAATATTTACTGCTTTGATTTAAAAAAATAAATCCACCAGTTATTTGTTTATGATCACATTTTTAAAGTTTGCCCTGGCTATTTCTTTTCCACTTAAAAAGAGTCATGATTTTTTTTTTTTTTTTGGTACTGGGGATGGAACTCAGGGGCACTCGACCACTGAGCCACATCCCCAGGCCTATTTTGTGTTTTATGTAGAGACAGGGTGTCACTGAGTTGCTTAGCGCCTCGCCATGGCTGAGGCTGGCTTTAAACTCGCGATTCTCCTGTCTCAGCCTCCCTAAGTGCTGGGATTACAGGCTTGCGCCACCGCGCCCGGCTGAGAGTCATGATTTTAAGCAGTACGGATTAGTCTTAAACTTGTTTTTAAATAAAAATGAGCTTAATTGGTAGTCCTTAAGTATTGATTAGTCACTGTATTCTCATTTATCATTTTTAAATATGCCTCATAACAGTTGGGGAAAATGTGGTCTTTGTTCTTTAAAGTCCAGCCAGATCCTGAGAGTGTGATCCTAGGCACAGATGGAGGGCGCTATGACGTTTACCTCTATGACCGAACGAGAAAAGCTGTGTACTGGGAGGAGGAGCCTGCTGAAGTGAGACGCTGTACTTGGTTTTACAAGGGGGACACAGATAGCAGATTTGTTCCCTATACAGAAGAGTTCAGTGAAAAACTAGAGGTACGAGTGCTTTATTCATATGCTTTTCTTTAAAACATGCAAACCCTGCAAGCATTGGAGCCTTATGTGACATCACTCACACTGGAGCTGACTTATTTGCAAGGTAGCCTGTCTTGACGCTATTTACAAAGATAATTGCTTTTCAGGTGGTGCCAGCATTCATGAAGTGCTTATCATAGCCTCCATGTCTAAAGACAGATTATGTTTTTCAGGAGCCCATGATCAATCTAATAAGCTGTTTATATCAAACCTTCAAAAGAACTTAGGCTGTTGGGATTTGATGTTGACAATAGATGCCAGGCATATAGATATTTTTCATATTAATATTTAGTAAAAGCTTGAAATTAAACTCATTTGTGAAAATAAATATGAAACAGAATAGAAATAAATATTATCATTAGACTTAACCATCTTAAAACTGGTAGTTATAGGGCTGGGATTGTAGCTCAGTGGTAGAACGTTTGCCTCACATGTGTGAGACACTGGGTTCGATCCTCAGCATCACATAAAAAAATAAAGATATTGCGTCTATCTACAAGTAAAAAAAGAAAAAGAAAAACAAAACTGGTAGTTATAGCTGGGTGCATGTGCGCAAGCCTGTAGTCTCAGAGACATGGGAGGCTGAGGCAGGAGGACTGCAAGTTTGAGACTCTGTCTCATAGTAAAAAGAGCTTGGAATGTATGGTGCTCCTAGGTTCAGTACCCAGCACTGCAACAAAATAAAACCCCCAAAAATTGTGGTTAAAGTTTGTTGTATATAGTTGTGTCAATTTATCATAGTAGTTCTATTTTATTAAGTAGAATTGTTGAGTGTTAAATATTTGAAAAGTTAAATGAATTCAGTTGCATACTTGGGAAGTGAGAGAACATTTTAGTTGATTTTTTCTAAATTTAGTAATTTTTTTCCCAGTTTAGAAAATTTGTTCTACTTAGTTATGACAGCAAAATGCATTTCAATTCATTGTACACAAATGGAGCACAACATTTTAATTCTCTGGTTGTGCATGCTGTAGAGTTGCACCATTTCTGCAATCATATATGTACCTAGGATAATGATGTTTATCTCATTCCACCATCTTTCCTGCCCCATGCCTCCTGCCCTCTCCACCCTCCTCTTTGCCCAATCCATAGTTCCTCCATCCTTCCCATGCCCACCCCTCAATATGAATCAGTATCCACTAATCAGAGAAAACATTCGGCCTTTGATTTTTTGGGATTGGCTTATTCTGCTTAGTATGATATTCTCCAGCTCCATCCATTTACCTGCAAATGCCATAAGTTTATTCTCTTTTAATGCTGAATAATATTCCATTGTGTATATGTACCACGGTTTCTTTATCCATTCATCTATTGAAGGGCAGCTAGGTTGGTTCCATAGTTTAGCTATTGTGAATTGAGCTGCTATGAAAAGTGATGTGACTACATCACTGTAGTATGCTGATTTTAAGTCCTTTGGGTATATAGACCGAGGAGTGAGATAGCTGGGTCAAATGGAGATTCAATTCCAAGTTTTCTGAGGAATCTCCATACTGCTTTTCATAGTGATTGCACCAATTTATGTAGTCCCATCAGCAATGTATGAGTGTACCTTTTCCCCCACATCCTCACCAACACTTATTGCTTGTATTTTTTTTTGGTGGGGGGTAGGGATTGAACTCAGGGGCACTTGACCACTGAGCCACATCCACAGCCCTATTTTGTGTTTTATATAGAGACAGGGTCTTACTGAGTTGCTTAGTGCCTCTCCATTCCTGAGGCTGGCTTTGAACTCACAACTCTCCTGTCTCAGCCTCCCAAAGTGCTGAGATTACAGTTGTGTGCCACCGTGCCGGGCTTATTGCTTATATTCTTGATAACTGCCATTCTGACTGGAGTGAGATGAATCTTAGAGTAATTTTGATTTGCATTTCTCTAATTACTAGAGAAGTTGAACATTTTTACATATATTTGTTGATCGTGTGTATATCTTTTGAGAAATGTCTGTTCAGTTCCTTAGCCCATTTATTGATTAGGTTGTTTCTTTGATGTTAAATTTTTTCAGTTCTTTTTAAATCCTGGAGATGAGTGCTCTCTCTATCTGATGTGCATGTGGTAAAGATCTTATTCCTCTCTGTAGGCATTCTCTTCACATCACTGATTGTATCTTTTGCTGAGAAGCTTTTTAGTTTGAATCCATCCCATTTATTGATTCTTAATTTTACTTCTTGTTCTTTAGGTATCTTGTTAAGGAAGTCAGGGCCTAATCCGACACGATGAAGATTTGGGCCTACTTTTTCCTCAATTAGGCGCAGACTCCTGGTCTAATTCCTAGGTTCTTGATCCACTTTGAGTTGAGTTTTGTGCATGATGAGAGATAGGGGTTTAATTTCATTTTGCTGCATATGGATTTCTAGTTTCCCTAGCACCATTTGTGGAAGAGGCTATCTTTTCTCCAATGTATGTTTTTGGCGCCTTTGTCTAGTATGAGATAACTGTATTTATGTGGGTTAGTCTCTGTGTCTTCTATTTTGTACCATTGGTCTACATGTCTGTTTTGGTGCCAGTACTATGCAGTTTTTATCACTGTTGCTCTGTAGTATAGTTTAAGGTCTGGTATTGTGATGCCTCCTGCTGTTGTTTTATATTGTGCCTTGCGTGGGTCTGCCACGCAGCTGGGGTTCCAGGGGACAAAAGTAATGGGCCCTCAGGAAGGACGGAATGAGGTCCCGTGGGACGTGGGTTTGGGTGGTCTGTCCGCGGAGTCACTTCACCCAGACTCTGGGGGCTGGTAAGACTGCTCTGCCGGAGCAAGACGCAGAACCCGTTTATTCCAGAAAGTACAATAGCTTATGAATGGTCCTCTGTCCTCTGACCAGTCATGGCCCCCAGATTACAACCACTGGGGTACTGCTCTGTGTCAGGTGCACAGTCCATCAGCATAGAATGGGGAAAGAGGGGGAGGGGAGGGGTTGAAGGTATGGGGAGTGCTCCTACATCCTGCTTCACTTTTCTTGCTAAGGATTGTTTTGGCTATTCTGGGTCTCTTATTTTTCCAAATGAATTTCATGATTGCTTTTTCTAGTTCTATGAAGAATGTATTGGGATTTTAATAGCAATTGCATTAAATCTGTATAGTGCTCTGGGTAGTATGGGCATTTTGACAATTAAAATTCTGCCTATCCAAGAACATCGGAGATCTACCCATCTTCTAAGGTCTTCTTCAATTTCTTTCTTTAGTGTTCTGTAGTTTTCATTGTAGAGGTCTTTCATCTCTTTTGTTAGATTGATTCCTAAGTATTTTATCTTTTTTGAGGCTATTGTGAATGGGGGTAGTTTTCCTAATTTCTCTCTCAGTGGGATTCCTTGCTTATGTATAGAAATGCATTTGATTTATGGGTGTTAATTTTATATCCTGCTACTTTGCTGATTCATTTATTCTAGAAGTTTTCTCGTGGAATTTTTTCTATCTTCTAAACATAGAATCATGTCATCAGCAAATAGGGATAGTTTGAGTTCTTCTTTTCCTACGTGTATCCCTTTAATTTCTTTCATCTCTCTAATTGCTCTGGCTGGAGTTTCAAGGACTATGTTGACTAGAAGTGGTGAAAGAGGGCTTCCCTGTCTTGTTCCAGTTTTTAGAGGGAATTCTTTCATTTTTTCTCCCTTTAGAATGATGTTGGCTTTGGGCTTAGCATAGCTTTTATAATGTTGTGGTGTGTTCCTACTGTTCCTAGTTTTTCTAGTGTTTTGAACATGAAGAGGTGCTGTATTTTGTTAAATGCTTTTTCACATTTATTGAAATAATCATATGATTCTTGCCTTTAAGTCTATTGATGTGATGTATTACATTTATTGATTTCTGTATGTTGAACCAACCTTGTGTACCTGGGATGAACCCCACTTGATCATGGTGCACTATCTTTTTAATGTTTTTGTATGTGATTTTCCAGAATTTTAGTGAGAATTTTTGCATCTGTGTTCATAAAGGATATTGATCTGAAGTTTTCTTTCCTTGATGTGTCTTTGTCTTTGGTTTTGGTATCAGGGTGATGCTTGCCTCATAGAATGAGTTTGGAAGGGTTCCCTCTTTCTCTGTTTCAAGGAATAATTTGAGGAGTATTGGGATTAGTTCTCTGAAGGTCTTGTAGAACTCAGCTGAAAATCCGACTGGTCCTGGGCATTTCTTGGTTGGTAGGCTTTTGATGGTGTTTTCTATTTCATTGCTTGAAATTCATCTGTTTACATTGTGTATATCCTTCTGATTCAATTTGGGTAGATCATATGTTTTTAGAAATTTGTCGATGTCCTCAAGATTTTCTATTATATTGGAGTATAAATTTTCAAAATAGTTTTTAATTCTTTTGTATTTCAGTAGTGTCCATCGTGATATTTCCTTTTTCATTACAAA
This sequence comes from Geosciurus inauris, assembly GCA_004024805.1. Lineage (NCBI taxonomy): Eukaryota > Metazoa > Chordata > Mammalia > Rodentia > Sciuridae > Geosciurus > Geosciurus inauris. Next base: position 28,494 of record PVHX01006709.1, read on the forward strand.
TTTAGTAATTTGAGTTTTCTCTCTCTTTCTCATCATTAGTATGGCTAAGGGTTTATTGATTTTATTTTTTCAAAGAACCAACTTTTCATTTTGTCAATTTTTTGAATTGTTGCCTTTGTTTCAATTTCACTGATTTCAGCTCCAATTTTAATTATTTCCTGTCTTCTACTACTTTTGTTGTCAATTTGTACTTCTTTTTCTAGAACTTTTGAGATGTAATGTTAGGTCATTTATTTGTTTTTTAAATTATTTTAATGAACGAACTTAATACAATGGACTTTCCTCTTAGCACTGCCTTCATAGTGTCACAATAACTATTTTTATGTGGTGCTGAGGATCGAGCCCAGTGCCCCGCACATGCGAGGCAAGCGCTCAACTGCTGAACCACAACCCCAGCCCTCTCTCTTTTTTTGAAGTAATGTTTTACTACCTGTATTCTCTTATCTCTTTGTTGGAGTAATCAGTTATTGCTTATATTTGCTCTCTTATATCATTCTTTGCTTCACAGATCCTTTTGATTATGTACATTCTGTCTTTAGTTTTTTGTTTTTTTTGGTACCAGGGCTTAAACTCAGGGGTACTTGACCACTGAGTCACATCCCCAGCCCTATTTTGTGTTTTATTTAGAGACAGAGTCTCACTGAGTTGCCTAGGGCCTTGCTATTGCTGAGGCTGGCTATGAACTCGCCATTCTCCTGTCTCAGCCTCCCCAAGTGCTGGGCTTACAGGTGTGCGCCACTGTGCCTGGCTTACATATTTTTTTTCCTAACAATTACAGATTTTTTTTTGTATGTGGGCTTCTTGCTTTTTTTCCCCGCTTTTAGGTTTTTGTTTGTTTGTTTGTTTGTATCAGTGATTGAACCCAGGGTCACTTGATCACTGAGCCACATCTCCAGCCCTTTTTCTTTTAATATTTTTATATTTAGGCAGGGTCTTGCTAAGTTATCTAGGGCCTTGCTAAGTTGCTGAGGCTGGCTTTGATCCTCCTGCCTCAGCCTCCCAATTGCTGGGTTTATAGGAGTTCACCACTGTACCCAATCCTGCCCCTAAATTTTAGATGAAACATCAAACTGGTAAAAGTAACTAAGACTAATTTAAATTATCAGTTTCACAAACTTACTGTCTATATTACATACTATAAAGCTATGTGTTAGAAGGGAATATGAAGTGAAGATGATTCTTTCTTCCACTTTGTGGTGTTTCAAAAATTATAAATAAATAGGTTTAAAAATTAGAAAAATATGAAAAAGGTTAAAAGTACAGAATCCTGATGAAGAAGAATTGTTACTGAATGATTACCCAGGACACAAAAAGAAAGACTTGTATTTTGACATGATTCTCAAATAATGTTACTAATTTAAAATTTTTTTTTTCTTTTGCCATACTTGGGATTGAACCCAGAGCCACATGCATGTTAGGCAAGTGCTCTGTGACTGAGCTATGTCCTCAGCCCATTACTGATTTTTTGAAAAGACTAGCAATTTATACTTATGAATTAGCAAAATTAAAAAAACAAACATTATAAACTGGGTATGTCAGAGTTTTCCCTTGACTCCTATTAAATTTGTCTCTGTAAGAGGCCTTCAGACCTTTACAGAAAGCAGAATAGTGTATCTGAAGGAGGAGAAAAAGAAAGAAAATGGTTGCATATTCAAGATTTAGGAGTTGGAAAGTTGGAAAGGAGGAGAAAAAGTAAGAAAATGGTTGCATATTCAAGATTTAGGGTAGGAGGACTTTCCAACCATTTCTACTACCATTTGCTGCTCAGTAGTTGTATAATCTTTTTTTTTTTTGTGGTGGTAATGGGAATTGAACACAGGGATACTTTACCACTGAACTACATTCCCAGCCCTGTATTTTTTGTCTGTCTATCTATTTGTTTTTTTATTATTTTGAGACAGGGTCTCACTAATTTGCTTGGGGTCTCGCTAAGTTGCTGAAGCTGGCCTTCAACTTGGATCCTCCTGCCTCCGCCTTCCAAGTTGTTGAGATTATAAGTGTGCACTACCACACATTGGTTATGTGATCTTATGTAACTGTGTACAATGCTTAAACTGCCTGTTATAAGTTTGATGTGTTCCCTTCCTCCTCCATCCTAAAATCATATGTTGAAGTTCTAACCTCCAGTACCTGGGAACATGACCTTATTTTGAAATAGTTCATTGCAAATGTAATTAGTTAAGATGAGATCATACTTGAGTAGGGCAGACCTCTGATCAATCTGATACCCTCATAAAAAGACAACTATGTTAAGACAGAGGGGGAATGCCACAAGATGATGGAGGCAGAGATTGGAGATGGTTGCAAGTCAGAAAAGCTGAAGGTTGCAGGCAACCACCGGAAACTGGGAAGAGAGAGGCAAGGAGGATTTCCTTACTGGTTTCAGAGGGACTAGAGCCTTCCTAACACCTTGATTTTGGACTTCTAGCCTACAGGAATTTTGTTTTAAGCTGCCCAATTTGTGGTAGTTTGCGATGGCAGCCTTTGGAAACTAATTCACTGTTCAAAACCTTGGTTTCCTCTCTACACAATGGGGACAATAATATTTAGGAGTGATTGAGCATAATTACTTAAATGAGGTAATTATACATAAAATGATCAAAAAGTAGGGTTACAGTAAATCAGAGCTGCTATTGCTGTTATTTTTGTCAACATCCTGGTTTTCATTTTGCTCTACACTTTTTTTTAAAAATATTTTTTTAATTGTAGATGGACACAATGTCTTTATTTTATTTATTTATTTATATGTGGTGCTGAGGATCGAACCCAGTGCCTCACGCATGCGAGGCAAGTGCTCTACCACTGAGCTACAGCCCCAGCCCCTTGCTCTACACTCTTGATGTGATACAGATTTGTCATACTGGATTATATTTTTTCCATTATTGTAGGCAGAATATAAAAAAGCTGTTACCACAAATCAGTGGCACCGCAGATTAGAGTTTCCAAGTGGAGAGACCATTGTTATGCACAATCCAAAGGTAATGTTACTTTTTAAGATATTGAAGTGTTCAGTTCATTTTATATTACTTTGCTATATGGGTGTGATATTTTTAGTGAAACTTTTTTATCCTGGGGGCCATAATGTGCTTATCTGCACTTGATAATGGTTTGTTGTAACTTTTCAACTAAAAATATATGCTTTCTTTTTTTGTATATCGTCCCCATAAACTTTTCTTGTTTTCAAAAATAATTGATTAGTAGTGTTTTAATTCTTTGATTTACCACACTTAATTTCTCTGATCTCCAGGTCCTTGCCTGCAGTAATGTTATTTTTACGTGAAATTTTAGTTGAAATAAATTTATGCAAAAGCATCTAGAACAGGGCTTGGCACATGATAGCTTCCGAGAACATTAGACTTTGTTTGGTACCACAGATTGAACTCAGGGGCACTCGACCACTGAGCCACATCCCCAGCCCTATTTTGTGTTTTATGTAGAGACAGGGTCTCACTGAGTTGCTTAGCGCCTTGCCATTGCTGAGGCTGGCTTTGAACTCACAATTCTCCTGTCTCAGCTTCTCAAAGTGCTGAGATTACAGGCGTGCACCACCATGCCTGACTGAGAACATTAGACTTTTTATTCATTTATTTTTAAAGAAAAATATAAAAGAAAGAAAAGTAACTTATCCTAACCACTTTTGTAGTCCTTAGTGGTATCAATATAAATAAGAATAAAAATACATTCATATGTTCACAAAATTTAAACAGTATAAAATAGTATCAAGTGAAAAATAAGAAACTCCTACTCTGTACTCCCCCATTGATTGTCATAGTCCTAACTTTTTTTTTTTTTTTTTTGGTACTGGAGATTGAACTCAGGGGCACTCGACCACTGAGCCACATCCCCAGCCCTATTTTGTGTTTTATGTAGAGACAAGGTCTCACTGCATTGCTTAGCTCCTCACCGTTGCTGAGGCTGGCTTTGAACCTCGTGATTCTCCTATCTCAGCCTTCCAAAGTGCTGGGATTACAGGCTTGCGCCATCGTGTCCGGCTCTAACCTTTTGTTTTTTACACAAACATAGGCTTACATATAATTATCTGTATATTCTTTTTTTTTTTTTGGTACCAAGGATTGAACTCAGGGGCACTCGATACTGAGCCACATCCCCATCCCTATTTTGTGTTTTATGTAGAGACAGGGTCTCACTGAGTTGCTTAGTGCCTCACCATTGCTGAGGCTGGCTTTGAATTCGCAATTCTCCCGTCTCAGCCTCCCTAAGTGCTGTGATTACAGGCCTGAGCCACCGCGCCCGGCTTCATTTTTTCTTGAAAGAGAAATTTCTGTATGGCATAAGGCTGAATTTAATCAGTTGACTTAACAATAGATTTCTTCCAAAAAAGTGGTGGTTTTTTATATTAAGTTTTTGTAGTTGAGGGGCTGGGATTGTAGCTCAGCGGTAGAGCGCTTGCCTCACATGCATGAGGCCCTGGGTTCGATCCTCAGCACCACATACACAGCAATAAAATAAAGACATTGTGTCCATCTACAAAAAAATTTAAAAAAAAAAAAAAAAAAAAGTTTTTGTAGTTGAGACTGAATTCATGAATTAATTGGGAATTTTGCCATTTAAATACTGCAACTTGATTGTAAGCTAGCTGTACTATGAAGCTTAGTTTTTATGTATTAAAATACATTGCTTAACCTACGGTAGAAAATAATGTGCCATTGAACTCTGTTATAATTCTATTGTATCTTGAAGGTTATTGTTCAGTTCCAGCCTTCTTCAGTGCCTGATGAGTGGGGGACCACACAGGATGGACAGACAAGGCCCAGGGTCGTAAAGCGTGGGATTGACGACAACCTTGATGAGATTCCTGATGGTGTGTATAGTTTGTTTCGGAGTGGAGTCTTTTTTAGTCATCTCTATTGGAATATCATTCTTTAGAAAGACTAAGAAAAATACTTAATAGGATTGTCTATCATAACATGCAGAAATCAACCAGTTTCACACTTTTTTATTTAATACTTTTATATCTTTATTTTTTAAATTTATAATTCTGGCCAGGCACAGTGGTGTACATCTATATCTCAGTGACGCAGGAAGACTGAGGCAGGAAGATAGCAAGTTTGAAGCCAACCTCAGCAATTTAGCAAGACCCTAAGCTACTTAGTGAGACTCTTTCTCAAAATAAAAAAATTAAATAGACTCAGGATATAACTCAATAAAGCACCCCAGGTTCAATCCCTAGTACCACAAAAATTTTTGAAAATAAAAATACCTGGGCATGGTGGCTCACATCTGTAATCCCAGTGATTTAGGAGTCCAAGGAAGGAAGATCACAAGTTCAAGTAGTGAGACCCTGTTTCAAAAGGGGCTGGGAATGTAGCTCAGTGCTAAAGAACCCCTGGTTCAATTCCCAGTACCAAAATAAATAAGTAAATAAACAAATTTGGAATTCTGTTGAATGTATGCACACCATATAATGTAGATTCTAAAATATGTATTGTTGTGAAGAATCACTTTGCTGGTTGGAACTAAGCTTTTGGGGTTGTGCTTTCATGCATCACTGGTTTATGTTACTCTAGCGTGGGGGTTGGGAAACTTTTAGGCTTTGCAGGTCATGTGGACTCTCTTGCCACCACTCACCTTTGCCATTGTAGTGGAAAAGCATTTCTAGAATGTATGTAGACAAATGGACATAGCTGTGCTCCAGAAAAGTTTATTTATAAAAACAGTGGGCCAGAGTTGGCCTGTAGGCCATAGTTTGCCAGCCTCTGCTCTAGTGTATATGCTTTGGGTTTTATTTTGCTAATTACATGTTTCATTTTTGTCTAATAAAATTGTAATATAAATGGGTGTTATTAAATCTGAGTGAGGTAGTGTAGAAAAAAAGATAGATTTAATTTGGAAATACTCCTATAGTATTTGTGAATCAAGGGATAGGGTTCTTGGTAAAATTTTTAGAGTTTTAATGCTGTTTTTATATAGTGGAATTGAAACCAGGGAGTTGTGTATGCTAGGTAGTGCTGTACTGGTGAGCTATGTTGCCAGCTCCTTAAAGTTTTATACTGATAGTTTGCTTCTCCAAGAGGGGCTTAGTGTTCTAGGGAGGTGTATTTTATTTTTATTTTCTTTGCTTGTGCTGGGATTGAACACAGGGCCTCATAGATGTCAAGCATGTACTTTACCACTGAACTGTACCCCTACCCTGAGGAATTCTGAAATGATCACAGCATTATTGAACCTCCATGGGTGTGAAACTGCTGGTTACTATATACTGACAGCCTTTGGGAACAGACAGAGCTTGCTCCCTCCCCATCCCAGTCTAGTGCACTGTTAACTTGCCAAGGTGGACGAATTGCTCTAATTTGGTAGAGGGTCACGAGGCTTATCATGTACTTGGAAGAGTCACGAATTTCTTTGGCCAGTTTGTGATGACAAAAGGGATATTAGGGATTTTGCTATTAAGAAAACCCAAACAATTCCCAGTTTTTATGTGTATATATATATTTTTATTTTTAAATAGGGGAAATGCCTCAGGTTGACCATTTGGTATTCATGGTGCATGGTATTGGACCTGTGTGTGACTTGCGCTTTAGAAGCATTGTTGAATGTGGTAAGTGTTAGTTGTAGTTTATTTCATACACTAACCTGAGAACTAATAGAAGAGCTTTTAAATTTCATTTTTAGTTCTTGGTCACTTGCTGAAGAGTGGTAAGATATTTATATGATCAGTGGGAAATACAAATTTGCTTGTTCTTATGATATAAATAACTCATAAAATCCTGAGTTCTGAAGAATTAGAAGGGATCTTAGAAGTAGTTTAACCTTTCTGACAGACAGCCTCTGTCTGAGTACTTCCAGCAACTTGGAGCGTCTATGCACTAAACTGATTTATAGGCAGTTGCGAGAAGTTGTTTAATGAACTAACAAATCTGCCTGGATGACTTAAATTTTTTGAAGGTTTATTTTTACATCTGTATAATAATAGTTCATATTTACTAAATACCTGGTATGTGCCAAGTACCTTGTATGTAGTGTATCATTTAACCATCACAGATACACCTGTGGGGTGTAGGTGCTGTCATTGTTATCCTCACTATTGGGTGGAAAACTTAAGGCCCAGATGTGAGTTCAGTTCCTTTGTGTCACAGTTAGTAACAGGTACTGGCTCCAGGATCCTACAGCAGGTAGTTTTGATTCTTGTCTTTTGGTCTTAACCCATTGTGCCATGCTGCCCCCTAGTAGTGGCATTTAAACTAATTTTTTTCAGGCATTTATATATTTCTCTAACACAATGAAAAGTTAAAAGAGCTTCCTAAAGGTTGGTTGGTTATTTTTTCCTAATTTTGTCATTAAAAAAAAAGTATCTGTATGTTTGAAAATATTGACATTTGATATAAATGCTAACTAGCCACAAAGGTCGGACAGTTTAATTTTATGTTTGTTTTTTTTTCTTTGTTTTGTTTTAAGTGGATGATTTTAGGGTGGTTTCTCTCAAATTGCTGCAGACACATTTCAAGAAATCTTTAGATGATGGGAAAGTCAGCCGAGTGGAGTTCCTTCCAGTTCATTGGCATAGTGCCTTGGGTGGGGATGCAACAGGTGTTGACAGGTTTGTAGATTTTGATAATTTATTTTTAAAGATTAATCAGACCTAGATTCAAAATTTAGACAATATGAAGGGTTTATTATGACCCAACAATTTTCCTTTTTCTTTTTTTTTAAATTACATATTTGTGCTGACATGTGATTACTGGCTATATCATTTATATACCATTTTTCTGTGTGTGTGTGTGTGTGTGTGTGTGTATTTAAGAGAATCTAAGACATTTAGCTGGCTTTGATAATCAGTTTTGGAGCTGAGGATTGAACCTGTTCCTCAGGCATGTTAAGCACATGCTCTACCACTGAGCTATCCCACTGGCCCCTAAGCTGATTTTATAAAATACTAGTGTGTGGTGTTGTAGACCGGGTACTGTCCTGTATATTTTAGGATGCTTAGCAGCATCCTTGGCTAAATAATAGTAGTGTGTCCCTCCCTCACCACGTGACAACCAAAAATATCTCCAGAAATTGTCAAATGTCCCTGGAGGGTAAAGAAACCCTGGTGGGAACCTCTGATGTAGATTTATTGTTTCTCAATGGAGAATGCTCTTGACAGTACAGTTCTTTGTTGCACAACACTATTACATTGTAGACTATTTAGCCTCTCTAGTCTGAATGCTACTAAATAGCAGTGCTCACCAGGGACTGATAAATACAAACGCCCCACTCAATTTTGAATATGCCCATTTGAGAACCACAAATGTAGATTGTATTAATGCTGGCACAGAGGTTAATAACATCTAGATTTTAGTGAACATCATAATGTTTCAGGACATGGTTTAATAAAACCAATCCTACAAACAGTATTCTGCGGGTGTTAGGTTTTATGAGGGCGTTTTCTTTCTTAGTGGATGTTCATGAGCTTTACTTTGGTCATTCTCAAATCAGGAAAGATCTTCATTCCTTTCTTTCTCTGTGTGACATTCTCTTTTGTGTCTTCCATAATTTTTGTCAGGTATCCAGATTTTCACTGAATTGGAAGAAAAGTGGAAGTAAAAATGAAATTAAAATCTTTGCATATGACATTTTATATAGCATCTTTTCAGAGAATCCCAAATTTTGTAATGTAGTTATAGGCACGAATAACTTTTTTGCTTTATCTTGGTTTATATGTAGTAACTACCTGCAGAATCAACTCATAATTAGTCTGTGATATTTATGAGCAGATAAATTAATAATGTTTTAATTAGTTATACATTTTTACTTTGTTTTTTCAGAAATAAGAATTTAAACTTTTAAAAATCCTTAAATTAAAGATGCTGACAATATACCTTTTTCCTTTTTAAACAGGAATATCAAGAAAATCACTTTGCCAAGTATTGGTCGTTTTCGTCACTTTACCAATGAGACCTTGCTAGATATTTTATTTTATAATAGCCCCACCTACTGTCAGACAATTGTGGAGAAAGTGGGAGTGGAAATCAACCGTCTCTATGCACTCTTTATGAGTCGGAATCCAGACTTCAAAGGAAGAGTCTCAGTTGCTGGTCACAGTTTAGGTACAGCTGTTAAATATACACATTATTAATGTGATCTTTTAGTTGTTACTGCTTTTATTGTGGATAACATCCTTAGTACAGAACTTAGAATTACACATCTTAACTTTATTATAAAGGGTAGAAATGAATGCTTTGAGTTTAGATTCCGCCTTTTTTCTTCACATCTAATACGTAGGAATGCCATTTATTTTAACTTATTCTGCTGTTGGATAAAACAAGAATGTTGATTATCAGATCTCGATTAACATGTAATTTTTGGATGTCTTCTGCCTAGGGACTTTGAAAAAGAACAAGAATTTGTTTAGTATTGTAAAAGCACCCAGTAAGTACATTATAAACAAAATATTTCTTTTTCTTAGGTTCTTTAATATTGTTTGATATCCTATCTAATCAAAAAGATGTAAATTTCTCAAAGTCTCCGGGACCTCTTGCTGTTGCTAATGGAGTTATGAAGCAGCCCCATTTTCAGGACAAGCAGGTATGTCTGCACATGACCCTGTTAGCATTGAGATTTAGTGCTGGAGGTGAACAGTTTTCTGAAACTGTTTTTATTTATCAGAAGGTTCAGAAGTATATGACTCATTTAAAAAATTTCTCTTTTTTTTAATGGATTATAAATGTAAATGTGAAAGTTATGATTTTTAAAAATAAATTATAAAAAATAGGAACATGAGTGATTGATAAGTTTATCTATGTTTTGAAACATTCAGGCATTGGGTGGCAGACTACCTAAAATTTTGATTTGTCTATAGGGCAAAATTAAAGATTTTCTGTAAATCAGGAGACTTTTTTTTTTTTTTGGTACTAGGGATTGAACTCAGGGGCACTCGACCACTGAGCCACATCCCCAGCTCTATTTTGTGTTTTATGTAGAGACAGGGTCTCACTGAGTTGCTTAGTGCCTTGCCGTCGCCGAGGCTGGCTTTGAACTCGAGATTCTCTCGTCTCAGCCTCCCAAAGTGCTAGGATTACAGGCGTGCGCCACCAGGCCTGGCTTCAGGAGACATTTTATGGGAGTTTTTCTGAGCTTTGTAATGATCCCCCTTTTTTTTATTAAGGTTCATGAAGAGTCAAAGCTGACTTTGGATGAATCATGTGACCTTGATGTTGAAAATGAAGAAGTCCTAACTTTGCAAGAAACTCTGGAAGCACTTAGCCTCTCTGAGTATGTCAACACTTTTGAGAAGGAAAAGATCGATATGGAATCTCTGGTACTGATGTTAATTGGATTCATTTTTAAAAAATTATTTTTCCTGTGTGTAAAATTGAAAACTAAGAATGATTTAGAATTTTGCTTATGTCAAAATTTATTCCTGGTAAGGCAGACTTAAATGTTTAAAAAATTAAGAAGAACAGAATTATTAACAAACAGTAATGTATGAAGGCTTTTCTAAGTATGACACAAAATCCGGAAGACATAAAAGAAAAAAAAGTGAAGAAAAGTAGGTCTAAGCTACATTGCAGGCTAATGATGGATGAGGAAAGATATTTGGAGCACATATTATAAGTATAGTGCTTTTTTCTTTAGTATTCAAAGCTTCTGCAAAACTATTGGTAAGAAAGTAATAGGTAAACAAAGGATATAAAAAGATGATTTGTAGAAAAGGAAATAACCAGAGGCTTTTTACCATATGAATACTCAGAAGAGAAATGCAAATTAAAAGTGCAGAAGTGCAGTGCCTTTTTTTTTTTTTAATAAAAAACCTCTCAGTTTGACAAAAATATATTTGATAATAGACTATATGATCAGAATAAGGAGAAATAGGTACTGCTAATTATTGGTGAGATGTAAATTGGTACAGCCTGTACGGAGGTCAGTTTTACAACATATTTTTTAATAACTTTATTTTTTCTCTGATGCTAAAGATTGAATTCAGTGCTAGGCACTCAACCACTGAGCCACAACCCCAGCCCTGCAACATCTTTTAATTAATTAATTGTTTTTTGACATGATTTCATGGTGTTTCCCAGGCTGGTCTTAACTCCTGGGTTCAAGTGATCCTCCTACCTCAGCCTCCTAATAAGTATTTGAGATTACAGCCAAGCATGTGCCATTGCACCCAGCTCTGAAATAAACTTTTTTTTTTGGTACCGAGGATTGAAGTCAGGGACACTTGACCACTGAGCCACATCCCCAGCCCTATTTTTTGTGTTTTATTTAGAGACAGGGTCTCACTGAGTTGCTTAGCACCTCTCTTTTTGAGGCTGGCTTTGAACTCGCACTTCTGTCTCAGCCTCCCAAAGTGCTGAGATATACCACCTGCCCGGCTTGTATTTTCTATTAAAAATAATAGGTGGGGGGCTGGGGCGGTGGCTCAGTGGTAGAGCGCTTGCTTTGCATGCGTAAGTCACTGGGTTCGATCCTCAGCACCACATAAAAATAAATAATAAAAGATATTGCATACAACTAAAAAAAATATTAAAAAAAAAAATAATAGTGGGCTGGAGTTGTAGCTCAGTGGTAGAGCACTTGCCTAGCATGTGTGAGGCACTGGGTTCAATTCTCAGCACCACATATTAATAAATAAAATAAAGGTCCATTGACAACTGAAAAAAATAAAAATAATAATAATAAGATGTTTTTAGGTAGACGGGGTAAGATTTTATAGCTTAAACTAATCTATTATTTAAAAACAAAGAACTTTTAAAAGTTGGCTCTTAGGCTGCTTTAGATGATGTCTTTTATAATTTTCACATTCTGATTTTAGTTCGCCTATCTCTAGAATGATTAATAATGTGCTTGTTTGTTTCTTTTTAAAGCTTATGTGTACAGTTGATGACCTGAAGGAAATGGGAATACCCCTTGGACCCAGAAAGAAGATAGCTAACTTTGTAAAACTTAAAGCGGCCAAACTGGTAACGTTCATTTCTACTCTCTGGTGTGACCAGCACATTTTTATTTTAGGAAAACTAGTTTGCTTCCATATACAGCACAGTAATGGAGCTGATAGAAACCCCGGCTTGAGTTGATCATGACTGGGTTTAAATCCCGATCAGGCTGACTGACCATCCTGGTTTTCCTGGGACTGAGACTTCCCAGGCCAAAGGGCTTTCTGTTTGAAAACTGGTGTTTAATGATTTCCCAGTGCAAAACTGGTGAAGTTCTGACCAAACAGATGAGTTGGTTGCCCTGACTCGCAGTTCAGCCACTTATTAACTGCACACTCATAAGAAATTGGTTTAGTTTCTCTGATCTCTGATATCTTTCATTTTTTCTTTCTTCTTTTTGTTTTTAATGGACACAATACCTTTATTTTATTTATTTGTTTTTATGTGGTGCTGAGGATCGAACCCAGTGCCTCACACATGCCAGGCAGGCGCTGTACCATTGAGCACAACCCCAGCCCGATTTCCTTCATTTCTAAAGCAGGAGAGATAGATAGGTTGGAGTGATCGAGAAATGATGCAAGTGGAGCTCGCACCTCCAGCAGCTTACTTGCATCTAGAGAGGTGAGGAAGCACATGCTGAGATCTCACTAAGTAACAATCAAACAACAACTAAAAAGCATTTAAAAAAACAGCCACATGTGGTGGTACATGCCTTTAATCCCAGCAACTTGGGAGGCTGAGGCAGAAGGATCACAAATTTGAGGCCAGCTTTTGTGACTTAGTGAGACCCTAAACAAATTAGTGAGACCCTGTCTTAAAATAAAACATAAAGAGATGGGGATGTAGTTCTGTGGTTAAACATCACCCTAGTACCTCCCCGCCAAAAAAAAAAACCCTTGGAAAAAACTTGTTTTTATTTGATTTCCATTTATTGATCAAATTAATTTTGTAGAGATTTTTCTAATTAATTCAAAAAATTGTATAATAAGGTGTCTATTTTATTTTTACTGTTACCAATATGGTCTCTGATAGTCCTAGTATCTTTGTTTTTTTTGCAGTGCTAGGGATTGAACCCTGGGCCTCATACATGCTAGGGAAGCGCTCTACCACTGAGCCACACTCCCAGCCCTGATCCTTTCCTCTTTTGATTATCTCTGGTTCTGTTATTTTTGGTACTTATTTGGAACTTAACATATACTTCTTTATATGAAATATGATTAGAAGTTGATTTTTTATGGTTAGCTTAAGGAATTTGAGTCAGTCACCATTTTACTGAACATCTCTTCTAGGTCAGACAGTATGCTCGAATCTTGGGATTTGGAGATGAACCACGAGTGTGCAGTCCAGTTAGGGGGGAGAGTTGACTACAAGTGACAACATATGAAGGTGCTGTCTGCACTGTCCAGAACCAGACCATGGGTGGCAGTTCTGGTTGTTGAGAGGGGGCCATGGTTGGTGAGAGAATGCTTCCCCACGGTGTTGATGCTGGAGCTTGAGGAGGGGGAATATCAGTAAAATGGCCTTCTAGGAGCTGGAATGGCAGGGAATGGAGAAGGAAAGAAAGATTCCAAAGGCCCAAATACCGGATGTGGAAGTTTGGATTCTCTCTTAAAAAGGAGTGGTTTTCAGACATGATCTTACAGCTGTGAAAGTCATGGTGCTTTTAAGCAGACGTCATTAAATGCTGATTTGCTGATTAATTCTGTCACAGGTTATGGTTTCACACCAAATCTCATATTTAGTCTAAATTTTAGTTTTAACTTGCTTAGAAATTTAAAAATTTAAAAATAGATGCCACAAACTATATTATGAAATAAAATAACCATGAGTGCTTACATTTATTATGAATGGATTTTTGAAGATATTGACTCTTCTATTTTTTAAAATTATTATTTGCCTTCTTTTGCTGTTGAGGGGGGCCTGTTGGTTGATAGGGATGCTAAAGGCAAACAAAAATAAAAGTTGTAACAAATCTTAATATTGTAACAGACCTATTATCGGCTTGATCTTTTTCCTTGTGAACTGAGTCACACTTTCCCCTTAGCAGCAGGGTCTGCCTGGATGCTGCTTGAGAACTCTGCCACAATTAGGCCATTGGGCAGTGTGGGAAACCCCATAGGAGAGTCCCCTTGGTTACTATGATCAGGCGTTGGAAGAGGATGAAGCTGGAGGCTGCTGAAGAGTCTGTAGAGTGGTTACTGGAATTGTGAGTGAGAAATGATTGGGATATAAACTTGGGGATGGAAAGGAAGGAAGGAAGGAACTCACTGACATTCCAGAGCAGAGCACACCATATTTAAGTGTTGAGAAAGATTGTTCACTTGGCAGTCTTTCATCTCATTTTTTCTGTATGATAAGTCATTCTGTAGTTCATCTTACCTGAGTCTCTGGTAACACTGTGGGCAGATCTCTAGGTATTAATTTCTGATAAGCTTGGTGGTCAAACCGAGACTGGGACACTGTGGTGTGGTATTGCTGTTCATGGACTGAGTGCTGGATGCACACAGCAGTGAAGCAGAGCGTTAAGACAATGACCAGAGGAGCTATGTTTTCAGGCCCTACACCATATCCTTAATTTTATTCTGTAAAAAAGGATAAGTGGAAAAGTATTCTGTAGTTTTTGAATAACTTCTAGAAGCCTGTTTTATAAACTACAGTTGCTTGGATGTATGTATTATGACATTATAAGAATGTTTTGAAATGAATAAAAGTCTATAACGTGATCTTATGTTTTAAATTAAAAAGTAATTGCCTTTGGCTGAACCGTGAAGTGTTCTTGGCTGAGCTGCACTGATTGCTCTGTGTTGCTCACAGATAACAAAGTGCTGCCAGATCAAGATAATATATGGTGTGTCCTGTTGATTTACTGTCACTGAAACAATGGGACCAAAATTAGCCAATTATTTTATAGTGAAGAGATCAAATATATGTGAACTGTGTGCTGTTTTTGCTTTGTAAATGGTTTTAGTGATTTTCTTTTGAAAAGTAATAGTTTTTAGTGTTGGCAGTATTGTTAGTCAAGTATTTATATGTTGATTCACTTAGTTTTAAATGTAATGCCTATAATTTTAGGGGAGCAAAATAGCTCTTGGCAATAGGTAAGCTTATGATCTCTTGAGAGAGCTCTCTTTAGCAATTTAGAATGTCAACTTTTATGAGTATAATAGGTAGTTTTTCTGAGTGCGAACCATATTTAAGCTGAAGAAAATGTTCTTTTTGGATTTCAGCTTTAAACTTGTGCCTCAAAAGGGAAGAGATAATCAAGCCTTCCAAAACACTGATGATGGAATCAGTTAAAAGCTGGCTGAGTTTTAGTTTTTCTGTGTTGTCTCTTGTATTAACCAGTTAGACTTATGATTTCTTAGTACTTAGAATTAATTAGCAGATAGACCAGTTTGGCCAAATATTTTGTTCAGTCAGTCTGTTCAGAAGCTAATAAACATAGTTGCTTGGCATGGTGGCACATGCTTATAATCCCAGTGACTCAGGAAGCTGTGGTGGGAAGAATGCAAGTTTGAGGCCAGCCTCAGCAACTTAGTGAGGTCCTGAGCAACTTAGCAAATCTCTGTCTCAAAATAAATATAAAAAGGGCTGAGGATGTAGCTCAGGTGTACCCCCCCCCCCCCCCCCCCCCCCCCCCCCACACACACACAGCAAAAAACAAAACCAAAAAGCCAGCCGGGCGCGGTGGCTCATGCTTGTAATCCCAGCACTTAGGGAGGCTGAGACAGGAGAATCACAAGTTCAAAGCCAGCCTCAGCAACAGCGAGGTACGAAGCAACTCAGTGAGACCCTGTCTCTACATAAAACACAAAATAGGGCTGGGGATGTGGCTCACTGGTCGAGTACCCCTGAGTTCCATCCCCAGTACCAAAAAAAAAAAGAAAAAAAACCAAAAAGCCCAGAGACCAGCATATAGTCCCCAGCAGGGGTAAAAAGGGCCCCTGAAACCTGAGGAATAGATGAGTTTGCCCCTCAGAAGTGTTTATATTCCCCCTACATTGCTGAATTCAGGATGTAATTACCACCAAGAGTGGCTTTTGTTTATGGAAATGCATAGAGCTTGAAAGTTTTGTGCAGTAAGTTTTAATGGTTATATTCACCTGTATAATCACCACCTGCAATAAAAAACCCAATAATACGTCTATCCCTCAGGTAGCTCCTTCATGCTCCTTACTAGCTAACTCCTTCTTTCCTACAACCACGGTCCCAATTTCTAGAAATTCATTTAAGTAGAATCAGTGGTATATACTGTTTTGTATTTGCCCTCTTAAAATAATGTTTCTGAGGGGCTAGAGATGTAGAGCTGCAGGAGAGCACTTGCCTAGCATGCACAAGGCACTGAGTTTGATTTTCAGCACCACAAATACATAAAATTGCAAATCTTTAAAAAACAATATTTTTGAGATTCATCAAGATAGCCAGTACTTACCTGGATGTGGTGGGACATGCCTGTAATCCCAGCTACTTGGGAGGCTGAGATGGGAAGATCACAAGTTCCTGGCAGCCTGGACAATTTAGCAAAATGGTCTCAAAATAAGAAATAAAAGGGCTAGGGTGTAGTTCAGTGGTAGTGCCCCTGGGTTCAATACCTAGTATTAGTTGGGGAGCCGATACGTAGATTTAATCTTAACTATTTATTTGTAAACTATTTTTTTCTTTCGTAATCTTTTTTTCTTAAGAATTTAAAAGTAAATTATAGATGTCCTGGCATTTTTCCCTAAGTGGTTAGTATATGTCTGAGAGGGGCATTTTTATCATGACCCCAGTGCCATTTATTACACCTATGTTCCTCATCATTCCTTAACATTGAGATAACATGTTTTCTGGTGATAGCTGAGAACTGAACTTTTCCTCAAGATTATGTTGTGAAATTTTTGTATTTCATAGGAACAGAAAAAAGCAGCATCAGAAAGGAAGGCAGTGATGGTTGCTTCGACAAAAGGACAAGACGAAAGTGCTCAGAAAGCTAAAGAAATGGCTTCTGTCCCTTCAGAATCTAGTGAATCAAAGAGGAAACTTCCAGTTGGTGCTTATGTTTCTTCTATGCACATTGATTATGAGTCTTTTGAAATTGGCACTGGACAGGTGAGTTTACATTTTTTATGTTGGAATGAGAACATCTTTATCATTTGGGTTAACTGTACATTCTTTAAATATTTATATGACATTTATTTGGGACTGTATGGAGAAAACTGATTTTCTTTTACTACTTATTTTATGCTTTTTATAATGTTCACAGTAAGAGTTTGAACTATACAGAACCTGTCATCTACCTTTTGAACTTAACTTTATTTCAGTTTTTCCAACACTCATAATTTTTCTATTTTTTGTACCAGAAATTGAACTGAAGGCCACTTTGCCACTGAGTTATATTCTCAGACCTTTTTATTTTTTTTTAATTTTAAGACAAGGTCTTGTTAGATTCCTGAGGCTGCCCTTAAACTTGTGATCCTCCTGCCTGGGCCTCCTGAATCACTGGGATTATAGGCATGTGTCACTGTCCCTGGCTCCACACTTCGAATTTTATACCATTAGTCTCATTGTACTCATCAGAAGTGTGGCTATGTTAGAAAATTATGTTCAGAGCACACCTAAGTTAGCCAGGCACGATGACGCAAGTCTGTAATCCCAGCACTTAGGGAGGCTGAAACAGGAGAATTGCCAGTTCAAAGCCAGCCTCAGCAACGGCGAGGTGTCAAGCAACTCAGTGAGACCCTGTCTGTACATAAAACACAAAATAGGGCCGGAGATGTGGCTCAGTGGTCAAGTGCCCCTGAGTTCAATCTCCAGCTCAAAAATAAATAAATAAATAAATAAATAAATAAAAAAAAAATATATATATATATACACACACACCTAAATTTCTGTGTGAGAAATTTTTGCAGTATTCGCTCAACTTTTATGTTTTCTAGTGTTCACAGTTCTTGCCTTGGGGAAAAATTCCTATAAAAATTGACCAAGCAGTTGATAAAACTGCATTTAATATTATGCTTTCATATAGTTGTATCTCAGTGGCTTAGAAATATTAAAGTCCTTTTAGACAGTGTTGTTTTCAGTGTATTTACAGTTGTATATCACAAATGAGTTTATGAAGGTACAAGATGGAACTTGGTGTTTATCCTACGTCATTTAAAATTTTAAACCCATTTCATTCTTACTGATTATAGTTTTAAATATCTCTTTTGCAAACATGAGCACACTTGATCAGACTTTAGCAAATAAAAGGCAAATGTTTTCTCACCTCCCTTTTGAAAGCTGAGAGTATTGAGGTCTATCTGGAAGGAGACCTTGTCCATGAAACCAGAGTAATCTCTTTACAGTGTTAGGACAGTAAAAGAAAAGGAATCTACCCTGCTAGGTCCAATTGGGAAGATTCTAAGGAGTGATTTTGGTTGACCTGGTTTTAGTCCATTCTGGACCAGCTTGTAGCCTGGGGCATGACCACAGATTGACACAGCCCAGGTCAAATGCCACTTCTGTTGTTGGTGCACTGAGGCAGGCAGGAAAATCCATAATCAAAGTGTTGTTGGGCAATACAAATAATAGCCACAGCATACATTGTTCATTGCCAGGAAACTACAGAAACCAGTTAAAAACAGGACATTTAAAAAAGAAAACAAACAAAAGAACAACCTCATCAGCTAGAGCCCAAATATCATCAACTGTTTGAGCAAGGCTTTCGGACATTTGTTTGGACATATATTTACATACATATTTTAACCAAAATGAGAAAATACTACATTTAGTATTTTATTAAAACATCCTGTTGTTTTCAGTGTATTATAAATATATTCCCATATAAGTAAATATTCCTCCAGAACTTCATTTTTAATGACTGCTGGGATTTTTAATCACTGGAAGGATAATTAAGTATTCTGTCATTTCCTTATTACTGGCTATATTAGTTTCCAAGGGCTGCTATAACATCCTGCGTGGCTTTGAACATGGAAATTTATTATCTCACAGTCTGGAGGCCAAGAGTCTGAGATTGGTGTTAGCAGTGCCATGCTTTCTCTGAAACCCGTATGAAAGTCCTTCCTTGTGTCTTCCTAGCTCCTGGTGGTTTGCAGGCTATCTTCAGCTCTCCTTGGCTTATAGACCATTTCTCCAGTCTCCCATTTTTATGTCATGTTCTGTCTCTTCCCTGGCCTTCGACTTGAGATTCTTCTCTATGTGTGTTGGACTCTGTGTCCAAGTTTTCCCTTTTTATAATAACACCAGTCATATTGGACTAGGGCCTATCATAAAAGATCTCATTTTAACTTGATTACCCTTTTAAAGATTCTATTTAAAGTTAATGGGGGTTAGAACTTTATTTTTGAGAAGACACAAGTTCAACCTATAACATTGTACCATTTAGGCAATTTCCAATTTTTTATTCTATTTTTTCTTTGTTTGCAGCACTGGAGATTGTACCCAGGGGTACTCTACCACTCAACTACATCCCTAAACCCTTTTTATTTTTTAATTCAAGACAGTCTCGAGACAGTCTTGTTAAGTTGCTGAGGCTAGCCTTGAACTTGAGATCCTCCCACCTCAGCTTTCTGAGTCTCTGGGATTGTAGGCTTATGCTACTGTGCCTGGCTGTTTTTCACTCTTAAAACAATTCTGTGATCAACATTTAAAACCCAACTTTCTGTGTATATTCTTTATTATTTCTTTCGGTGAAATTGGGAGAAGCAGGGTAGTTGGACCAAAAAATGTGCACGTGGAAATTCTGATAGTTTCTGTACTTCTGCAGGCACTGATGTGCCCCCTACTGGCAGTTTATAAGGTTGACTGTTTTATCTGTCCCTTGCCAGTACTGGCATAATCATTCTTCTTTCTCTCCTTTTGTTTTTGCTTGATGTGCCAGGGATGGAACTCAGGACCTCCCTCACCATGCTCAGCAAGTGTTCTCCCACTGAGCTCCATCCCCAGCCCTCATTCTTCTGTAAAACTGTGTAGTATTTTCACTTTAATAATCAACTTCAAATAGATATTTTACATGAAAATAGATTTTTACCTTTTCTTAGCATTTCATTTATGTTTCTGATAAACTGATGGGGAAAATGGTATTACATTATTTTTTTTGAGTACTTGAGAAGTTATTAGATATTTTCTCATGTTTCTAAAGCATTTTTCTTTGGTGAACTGTGGTTTTTACCTGTTTTCTATTGGATTTGTTTTTTCTTTACATATATTTAATAGCTGTATATGTTAATACTGTTTGCCCCTTATCATATATGTTGTAAATGGTTTTTAGGTTCATATATTTTCTTATAAGCACCCACCTTGCTTTTTATGGGAGAGCCAAACTATTGAATTTGCAAATATAAAGGCAAACCTAGGGTTATGAAGTCCAGACTGTTGTGGGGGGCGCCCAGCATGGTAGAGGGCTTGGATTTGGAGTAAGAAATGCTGGGCTAAGTCTTCTTTCTGTGGCTCACTGGCCGTGTGCCCCTGGGTGATTTACACAACCTCTTAAGCCTCAGTTTCTTATCTGAGAAGTGAGCCTGGTGAGTCTTGCCTTACCTTCTTCTCCTGGTGGACCTTTGTTGCACACTTGGGTTACCCATTCATTGTTCTTTGTAAAAGCTCTAGATACTAAAATGAAAAAGACATTGTCCTGCCACTGAGGAAAAAAAAGGAAAGAGCTATATAATTGTTGCTTTTTCTTGAGAGAACAATTATGTGCAAGATACCCAAAAAGAATTCTTTCAGGATAAGTAATTTTTCTGACTGAAAGAACTTGCCTTAATTAGAAAGGAGGGAAATTATAATAGAGGTAGACCTCATGAAGAGGTTACCTTGCCCAAGGTCACACAATGTGTCAGTTTTTTGTCACTCAGACAAAATACCTGAGAAAAACAACTTAACAGCGGAAAGATTTATTTTGACTTATGGTTTCAGGGGTTTTAGTCCTTGCTAGGCTGGCTCCATTGTTTCTGGGTCTTTGGTGAGGCAGAGTATCATGGTGGAAGGGAATGGCAGAAGGGCATGGTGGAACAAAGCTGCTGACTTTAGGATGGCTAGGAAGCAGAGAGAAAGGAAGGAGGCCAGGGACAAGATAGTACCCTTTCAGGGTATGCCCCCAGTGACCCACTTCTTCCAACTTGGCTGCCCCTCCTACAGTTCCTACCACCTCTCCAATAATGCCATTAAATGATAAATCTATCAGTGGACTAATCTACTGATGAGGTCAGAGCCTTGATAATCCAATCACTTCCCCAAAACTTTACCTTGGAACACTCTTGCACTGGGACCAAACCTTCAACACATGGACACATTCCAGACCCAGACCATAACAGTGAAGAGCAGATTCAGACCCAAGCAGTGTAACTCCAGAGTACTGCAGTTTTAACCACATTTACGACCATAATTGATACAGTCATACTTAAATACTGTTTTTTTAAAATTATCAATGGACCTTTATTTTATTTATTAATTTATTTATATGTGGTGCTGAGAATTGAACCTAGTGCCTCACACATGCTAGGCAAACAGTCTGCCACTGAACCACAACCCCAGCCCCATACTGTGTTTCTTATACTGGATAGTAAGTAAAATTGTAGCCAGAGGATGTAATAGACTAAAGATTTTAAAGAGAATTTTTTAGTCCTCTACAGCATCAGCAGCTATCCATGAAGAGCATCTTCTGTATTTAAATACAACTCCAAGAACACTTGAAAATCCCAAAGAATTTTGTCTTTTGAGATACTGGAATGATCTTTTATTGCTATTTGCTTTCTTCTAGGTTTCTGTTGTTTACAGCTCATTAGACTTTGAACCAGAGATTTTCTTTGCTTTGGGATCTCCAGTTGGTATGTTTCTTACCATCCGAGGAGTGGATAGGATAGATGAGAACTACAGGCTTCCTACTTGTAAAGGATTCTTCAATATTTATCATCCTGTGAGTGAACTGAATTTTCTTTTTCTTTTGAAAAAGATGGAGAGCCTGTCCTCTTTATCCTAATAGATTCTCAGGTTCTTATTTCTTGGAAATTAATATTGATCTTGATTTTGTAGGATTTTGTATCTCTCTGTCCTAAGAGAGATTGTCTGATACTCTCTAGTAAACTTTTCTACCAGAAATCCTTATTGAAAGAAATAATTCTATTGCTTTGCTTGCAAAGTAATTTTACCCATAGTCTAGGAAATCTTCTTAAAGTCGCCAGTATTTGAATAAGGAGTAGGAAAAAGTGAATCTTTGGTTTGCCAGTTACCATTTTCTTACCCAGCTAAGGCATGTAACTCAAAACAACTTTTAATTCTTCTGTTTATAGCTTGATCCAGTGGCATATAGATTAGAACCTATGATTGTTCCAGATTTGGATCTAAAAGCAGTCCTCATTCCACATCACAAAGGCAGAAAAAGACTTCATTTGGGTAAGAAACAAATATAAAAACCTGTCATTCCTGACATTTTATAATCTGTAATGCATTATGAAAATTATAACACTAAATTCTTTGGTAGAATTAATGCTACTTAAATGTCTACTTAGTTAAGACAAAGTAAGGATTTGGAGGAGGTACAAAGAAGTTTTGAATGAATTCCTTCTCTGATGACATTGAAAATAATAGGGCAATTTGGTAATAAAGCAACAAGACATTAGATTTTGATAATTTGGTTACGATTTTTGAAACCGGGAAAAAGAGTAACATTTAATGACCAAATCATCAAGAAATGAATTTGTTGTTGTCTAAGTCAAGAAAAGTTGTTTCTTTGCTAACTAGACAAATTTTATCTACTAAAAAAATTCTCCTGGTAGTGGTAGAGCACATGCTTAGCTTTTGTGAGGTGCTTCCCAACAAAACACACACACACATCATTTAGACTAATAGATGGCTAATTAGTCTAAATGTGTTTTACTTATTCCTAGACTTAAAAGATTGGGTGGAAGTGTTGTGAATGTGGAGAAGAAAAGGAAAAGTGATCATGTCCTCTTATTTGAAAGTGTTTTTGCTGGATGTGGTGGTGCATGCCTGTAATCCCAGTGACTTGGAAGGCTGAGGCAGGAGGATTGCAACTTAAAAGCCAGCATCGGGGCTGGGGTTGTGGCTCAGTGGTAGAGTGCTTGCCTCGCATGCGTGAGACACTGGGTTTGAGCCTCAGCACCACATAAAAATAAAGATTGTGTCCATCTACAACTAAAAAAAAAATTAAAAAAAAAAAAAAAAACCAGCCTCAACAATTTAGTGAGGTACTTGGCAAGTCAGTGCACACTTGTCTCTAAATAAAATACAAAAAAGGGATGGAGATGTGGTTTAGTGGTTAATCACTCTGGGATTTAGTCCTTGGTACCAAAAAAAAAAAAGGTTTTTTTTGTAGCTACTTGAGAGGCTGAGGCAGCAGGATTGCTAGTTTGAGGCCAGCTTGGGCAGCTTGACAAGTCTCTGTCTCAAAATAAAAAATAAATGAGTATATAGCTCAGTAGCAGAGTGCTGGCCCTAAGTTCAATTCCCAGTGTCACAAAAAAAAAGGGAGGGAGAGCCGGGCGCAGTGGCGCACGCCTGTAATCCCAGCACTTAGGGAGGCTGAGACAGGAGAACCGCGAGTTCAAAGCCAGCCTCAGCAACAGCAAGGTGCTAAGCAACTCAGTGAGACCCTGTCTCTACATAAAACACAAAATAGGGTTGGTGATGTGGGTCAGTGGTCGAGTGCCCCTGAGTTCAATCCCTGGTTCCCAAAAAAAAAAAGGGAGGGGTAGAGTTTTGTTTGTTTGGCTAGTGGCATGGTTTTAAAAATATATTTAACACTCTGGAAATTAAAATGAGAAATTGGATAACTCAGATATAATAGGGGATTGGGATGTAGCCCAGTTGGTAGAGTGCTAGCCTTGCATGCACAAAGCCCTGGGTTCAATCCCCAGTACCACCACCAAAAAAAAGGAGAAATAAGGAAGGAGCAAGGGTTTCTTCATTTCTAAAGTAGAAGTTTAGGGCTGGGGTTGTGGCGCAGTGGTAGCGTGCTCGCCTAGCACGCGGGAGGCACTGGGTTCGATCCTCAGTACCACATAAAAATAAAATAAAGATATTCTGTCCACCTACAACTAAAAAACAAATATTAAAAAAAAAGAAAAATAAAGTAGAAGTTTAAATTGTAGTTATATCAGAATCTTAAATTCTCAAAACCATTTCACTACTATAGATTAGAAAAGCAGTGCTTTTTTTTTTTTTTAAGTCTTGTGGGCCCATTTTTTAAAAAAACTTCCAGTAAAAAAATGGATACTAATGTTGCTTATATTTTTGTAGTATTTAAACTTCTTTTTTTGGATAGGGGAAATTTATAGACTTGGACTGGATGAAGTTTAGTCATGAAAAAAACATGATAGAATAAGTTGATAGAATAAGTTGAGCATGGTGGCACATGCCCATAATCCTAGTGACTCTGACCCTGTCTCAAAGTAAAAAATAAAAAAGAATTAGGCCATGGATGTGGCTCAGTGGTTAAGCACCCCTGGGTATAGTCCCTGGTACCAAAAAAT
Source organism: Geosciurus inauris (assembly GCA_004024805.1). NCBI lineage: Eukaryota > Metazoa > Chordata > Mammalia > Rodentia > Sciuridae > Geosciurus > Geosciurus inauris. Next base: position 52,843 of record PVHX01006709.1, read on the forward strand.
AAAAATAAAAATACAAAATGAAGCCGGGTGTGGGCACATCCCTGTAATCCCAGCGGCTTGGGAGGCTGAGGCAGGAGGATTGTGAGTTCAAAGCCAGCCTCAGCAAAAGTGAGGCACTAAGCAACTCAGTGAGACCTTGTCTGTAAATAAAATACAAAATAGAGCTGGGGATGTGGCCAGTGGTTGAGTGCCTCTGAGTTCAATCTCTGGTACCAAAATAATAATAATAAAAATGACAGAACAAGATTTGTCACGGTATTTTATCATGTTGGGCATTCTGACTGAGGCATTCTGTATATTTGACTTTAAGGGAGGAGAAGAGATCCTTACTTGTCTGAGGAGAGCATTAATTTCTGTGATAATGGAATTTTACCCAATGACTGATTAACTTGATGTGTCATCTTGATCTCTTTAGAGTTGAAAGAAAGTCTCTCTCGAATGGGATCTGATTTGAAGCAGGGTTTTATTAGCTCTTTGAAAAGTGCTTGGCAGACGCTAAATGAGTTTGCCCGCGCTCATACCTCTTCAACTCAGTTGCAAGAAGAATTGGAGAAAGTCGCCAATCAAATCAAAGAGGAAGAAGAAAAGCAGGTAGTAGAAGGTAAATTTGACATTTGAGGCATTTTCCAGTACAGATGTTATTAATGAACCATAACACTTGTGAATTACTTAATGATGCTTTTCTTTTCTAGTCTGTTTTGTGAAATTGTGTAGACCCTTCCTATAAGGAGAATTTGTCATAGTAAACTATAACAGCAAGTGTATTACTTCAAAATCCAATGTTATTCATTATTAACTAGGTTTTTAACTGGTAATTGCTGAATTTTTAAACATTTTATCCTGATTTTTAAGGCCATAATGGAATATCAGAATTGAGAAGTATTTGTATTCAGGCATTTTAAAGACTTAAAGAAGTTATCTTCCTAATACTATTGTTTAACTATGTCCTTATAGGCTTCATATGCAATGTCAGGTCATTGTGCCATGATATGTTTGACTTTCAGATTCTAATTCTATTTCCTTTCTCTCTACAATGCTTTCTCACCCCTTATCTTCACAACTTCTCTCAGCTGCTGGCTCTTTCTCCTCTCTCTTCCCCTGTTTTTTGGAGGAATGGGGAGTGAGCCTGGTAGCTCCCCAGTTGCTACGTGTGTCAAGCCATATTCTCATTGAGCCCAGAAAGTCAGCTAAAGTCAAAGGATAATGATTAAGTGATTGACTTTGATATTGAAATGGTTTAAATTCTAGCAGAAAAGATTGTTGAAAGTCCAGATTTTTCCAAGGATGAGGACTACTTAGGAAAGGTTGGAATGTTAAACGGAGGCCGCCGAATTGATTACGTTCTTCAAGAAAAGCCAATAGAGAGTTTTAATGAATATCTTTTCGCTCTTCAGAGTCATTTGTGCTATTGGTAAGTATTCTGCGCTTTGATGACATTTGAGTGGACTTTAGGTGCCGGCACATAACAGCAGTTTAGTTTTAGTGAGATTCTTTTATTGATTTCAATATTTGTTATGGACTATTAATTCCAACTCCTATATATCCCAAATCATAATTTTTCTCCTTTAATTTTTTAAAAAATTTAGAATAGAGATAACTAAAAAAGGGACTTGGGTTGTAATGTGTGCTTCCAGCTTGTTATAATTTTTCTAATCTGCATAATTTGAGTTATCCACAAGGGGGCAGTACGTCATCTGCCTTTACCCGGAGTTTGGTGCTTGCACACTATTTTTGTAGGAGTCTTCCATAGTGGGAGTGGTAGGGATTTGGGAAAGCCATTCTTCCATATGACCTTATCACCAAGGGCTTGACTGTTCTGGAGCTGATGGTCTCTGTGCAGTTCTTCAGGATAGCTGTGAGATCCCATTGCCTTGCCGTCATTTGCCCTTGTTAGGTAGAGCGGAACAAGACAACTAAACTGCGTTTACCACCTTTGTGCATAGAGTTAATTCTACTAATTGTCTTTTAAGTAAATATGCTTTTCTTTTTGGTAGGGAATCTGAAGATACTGCCCTCTTACTACTTAAAGAAATTTATCGAACCATGAACATTAGTCCAGAGCAGCCCCAGCATTGATCAGACTTCTATTTTACTGTGTGAGTTTATCTCTTTTATATATAAAAAGTTTGAATGTTTGCATTCTGAAGTTTTTTTGTATAAAGTTAATGTTGACAATGATTTTTCTCTTTGCTCTTTTTTGTTTCCTCTTAGGTGTTTTTTTTGTTGTTTGTTTTATTTAAATTCAGAATACAGACAGTAAGGAAGGTAATTAGTTTGCAGTATGTATTTTAGATTTGTTATAATCTTCTTTCCAAATCTTTACAGATTTTTCTTTTAGGTTTTTTAAGAAAACAGATCCTAGGAATTTGGGTTAAGAATTCCTTTGGGTATAGGTCCCATTACCCAGTTTACAGCACTTTAAACAAATAGAGTTTATTTTCCTTCAGTGACAGGAAGGGTTCCTTTGTTGAATGATGCCACCAGACACCTGGACTGCTGACATCTCCTGCATCAGTGTCAGCTCTTGCTGCCCTGTGATTATAACATGCTCCTGTAGTTCAAGACATCACGTCTGTATTCATGGCATGAATAAGGAGGGGCAAAGCAGCATCTCTTGCCTATCCCTTTAAGTTAGAAAAGCAGAAGTGTGACCAAAAATTCACTCACACCTATGGACTAGGTCTGCGTCCACCCTAGTAAAGGTGATACTCTAAGTATTCCCAGTCCTTAGAGAAGGAATAGAGAAGAGGGTTAAGTTTGTGATGAGTGAGCCAGTCTACGTTTTTGCCATGTTCCGCTGTCCTCCTGAGACACTGGATACCTGTTTTTCATCATGAAATTATGTATTACTTTTAGAAAATTAGAAATTTTAAAGCCTTTGAAAGAGTGGAATATAAAGTACTGACCTCTGCATTGCCAAAATCAGAAGTAGTTCCTAGCACATTTTGCTTTTCTGGTAGTAAATGATAAGTGAAGATTCCCTTCAGCCTCCACTTTCTCATTTTCCATTTTCACTGGGGTTCCCTTAGAGACATTTTTCTGCATAATATTCAAGTAAATATCTATGCATCTTGAAACAAAGGGATCTCATTCAATATATTGTCTTGCAACTTGGCTGTTTTCCATCAGCAAGGCAGCGTGCTTGGCATTCCTGTAGTGTGTGTGTGACATTGTCTTTACTGGCCATGTATAATCCATTGTCTGACTGAATCCCATCAGTTTAGCCAGTTTCCTGTTAATGAACACTTAGATAATTTTCAGTGTTTTTTAATGCTGTATATTAGGGAGTCTTAGTCAACAGAATAGATTGGTCTAAACAACCATTTCATAATTGTATATCATTTTATCAGTTCCTACCATTTCTAATATTGTAATGTTTCAGAAGTTTCATCTAAAAAAACATTTCATAATCACATCTAATATTGTTTTATTAGTTTCCACCATTTCTGATATTATAATATTAAAATAAACTGAATGTAATGTTAAAAGCTTATCACAGTCTAGATTTTCAGTTGTAAAGTAGTCATTCACTTGATTGACAAATATTTATTCAGTATCTGCTATGTGCCAGGCACCCGTTTGTGTGCTGAGGATAAGTGGGTAACAAGATTGCATCCTTACCTTCAAGGGATTTACCTTCTACTGGGAGAAGATTGATAGTAACCCTGAAGCCTAATGCACAGTTTCAAATACTGGTAGGTTTAGTGGGGAAGATTAAGTTAGAAGAGATAGAGGGCAACTGGGGTGTTTTAATCAGCTTTTTTTGGCTGT
>PVHX01006709.1:56713-98186 GCA_004024805.1 Geosciurus inauris
GGAGAAGGGGAGAAGAAGTGGGGGATTCGTGAGGAAGGAGCTTTGCTGTAATGGAAGTAAGGCAGAGGGGGACAGTGGATGGTATTAAGGTGTGCTTATTTGCCAGTAGGAATAATCCAGTACCAAGGGGGAAACTGATAATATAAGAGTGCAAGGGGATGTTTGATGGAGGAAATATTTGGAAAGGAGTGAGGTGTGAGGCCTGGGCCAGGCTAAGGTGGAGAGTTGAGCCTTAGGAAAGGAGCAGGGATGATCTCCCTTGCCCCAGAGGGAGGCTCAGTGTTCAGACACAAATTGCAGGTGGGAGGAGGAGGGTTCTGGGGTTACTTCAGCTTTCTCTCTGAAGTGTGTAGGAAGGTTTAAGAGATTGAGGAGAGAGGAACAGATATCATCTCAGTGTGGGAAAGGGAATTTACCAACCAAGGGTAATAGGATTGTATTGCAGGCCCGAATGCCGGTTTGGTATTTTGGTTGTGTATTTGAAGTGAGCACAGTTGGCACAGTTGCCTGACTTTTCTCTGGTAATGTTCTGCTCCTTGGGTGAAGTTCAGAGTAAGCAGGTATTTAGGTTTGCCAGGGTTAGGAGTTAGCCAATAAGTGGGACAGAAAGGGAGGGACGAGACAGGAATGGGAGATGACAGAGAGTTGGTGGCAGGAAGAGGTTAGAGGCTGGAGTGGGGAACCCCTAGTCAGTGATTCTAAGACGAGAATGGGAGTTTTTGGTCAGAGGATGGTGCCATTTGGAATGGGGATTGCTAAGGTCATGCAGGGCATCGCCCCAGTGATACAAGTTGATCGCTGCTCTCACACTGTGAAACAAGTGCTCCGTGTTCCTGAAGGCAGTTTTTAAAAGCAATCATAATAGTGACTCATGCTGAGAACTTAAGTCTATTTATGTGGTGAATTACATTTATTGATTTCTGTATGTTGAACCAACCTTGCATCTCTGGGATGAACCCCACTTTATCGTGATGCACTGTCTTTTTTTTTGTTTGTTTTTTGTTTTTGGTACCAGGGATTGAACTCAGGGGCACTCAACCACTGAGCCACATCCCCAGCCCTATTTTGTGTTTTTATGTAGAGGCAGGGTTTCACTGGGTTACTTAGCACCTTGCTGTTGCTGAGGCTGGCTTTGAACTTGCTATTCTCTTATCTCAGCCTCCCAAAGTGCTGGGATTACAGGATGCACTGTCTTTTTAATGAGTTTTTGTATGTGATTTGCCAGTGTTTTATTAAGAATTTTTGTATCTGTGTTCATAAAGTATATTGGTTTGAAGTTTTCTTTCCTTGAAGTGTCTCTCTAGTTTAGGTATCAGGGTGATACTAGCTTCAAAGAATGAATTTGGAAGGGTTCCCTTCTTTTCTATTTCATGGAATAATTTGAGGAGGATTAGTGTTAGTTCTTTGAAGGTCTGGTGCAACTCAACTAAGAATTTATTCGGTCCTGGGCTTTTCTTTATTGGTAGGCTTTTGATGGTGTCTTCAATTTCATTACTTGAAATTGATCTGTTTAAATTTTCTGTATTGTTCTGATTCAGTTTGGGTAGGTTTATGCTGGGAATTTGTCTTCAACATTTTCTAATTTATTGGAGTATAAATTTTCAAAATAGTTTCTGATTATCCTCTATTTCAGTAGTGTCTGTGATGATATTTCCTTTTACTCATGAATTTTAATAATTTGAATTTATTTCATCTTTCTTTTGGTTAGCTTGGCTAGGGTTTATCAATTTTATTTTTTCAAAGACACAACTTTGTTTAGTTAATTTTTTTTTTTAATTTTTAAAAAATTTTAATTTCATTGATTTTGACTCTGAGTTTAATTAATTTTCTGTCTTTTTCTGATTTTGGTGTTGATTTGTACTTCTTTTTCTAGGGCTTGAGATGTAAGAAATAAAGAAAAGGGCTGGGTGTGGTGGTATGTGCCTGCAATTCCATTTGCCTCGGAGGCTGAGGCAGGAGGATTGCATGTTAGAGGCCAGCCTGGACAACTTGCTGAGACTATCTTAAAATTTAAAAAAAAATAAAAAGAACTGGGGATGAAACTCAGTGATAGAGTACTCCTGGGTATCACACACACAAAAGAAAGAAAATACAGAAAATAAGCAGCAGCAGGTCACTCATTATTTTACCAACCAAGAATGTTAAAGTTTTTCTAAGTCTTTTTTTACATTGCTTACTATTTTATAGCCTGTTTTTTCTGCTTAAGGGGTTGTGTAATTTTCCCATATTGGCCTGTGCTGTGTGTGCAGCATGTGCTCAGGTGTCTGTGATTTGCTTGCAGTTCTTGTTTGCTTTTCTGAATGGGTTATACAGACACTGTATTTTGCTTTTTTAAGTGACAGAAGTGAAGGATCATCTTTGTGTGTCCTTCCAGACTTCTGCTTACACACAGTAAAATTTTTCATTTTTAAAAAAGACAAATAATGGCAAAAGTGATGCAGGGCCTTCCCCTGCGTTTTGGAGAGTGGTCCATATCCAGGCACCCATCTATCTCTCCATGCATCCATCTGGTGTTTTTTGAGTACCTTACTAAGTGCCAGGTGCTATTCCAGGCTTTGGAGTTCACAACAGTGGACCAGTCTCGGCCCTCAAGCGTCTTATTTGCTCTAGGGGAGACAGACAGTAGACAATTGAATTGTGCCAGATGGTCACCAGAGAAAGCCTCAGGGTAAGGAGGGTGGCAGTGTGCTTGGCATGGGAGCAAGTTGCTCTTGTGTAGAAGAGGGCCAGGGATGTCCTCTCTGGTGGCATTGGATCAAGGGAGCCAGGGGGAAGTCTAGGGGAAGAAGATCCTTTCAGTCAGAGAGAAGAATATATATCAGAACATGAGAACTGCCTCATTTTTTGTAGTGTGTTCTGTTGAGTGTTAAACTACAATTTGTTTAAACAGTTCTCTACTGATAGGCATTTAGATTATTTTAATCTTTACTAGTATGAACAGTGCTTCTGTGATACATCATATTTTAATAGTTGCACTGCATTCCATTTTATAGTTAAAAAAATTTTTTTTAAAACAATGCATTTCAATTCATAGTATACATATGGAGCACAATTTTTCATTTCTCTGGTACACAAAATTGAGTCACACCATTTGTGTCTTCATACATGTACCTAGGGTAATGATGCCATCTCATTCCACCATCTTTCCCATTTTATAGTTTTACTATGTATTAAAATATTTAATTTATCCTCTGTTGTTGGTTGTTAGGTGATTTTCCAGATTTTCCCCATGATACTTAATATAATCCTGAACTGTAGTTTCACGTACTTTTTGCATACCTTTGACCATTTGCTTGAGATTAATTCCTAGAAGTAGCATTGTTAGACTTAGGAATATTGTGTATTTTGAAAGGTTTTTGATTCATACTTTTTGCTACCTTGCATTCCAGAAAGGTTGCTCAGTTTTCACATCTGCTGTCAGTATGCAAGTGGCAGTTTTTCGGCACCTTTGCCAACACTGGGTATTGCTATTTTTGAAAATTTTGTCAGCTTGTTAGGATTGTTGTATCATTTTTATTTACATTTCCATTACTACTGACGTTGAGCATTTTTGGTGTTATGAATACACCTGCTTGATTGTATTTCTTCTTGTTAATTGCTTGTTCCTGACCCTTATATATATTTTTCTGGAGGTGTAGGGGAGGCTAATTTTGTTTCTTATTGATTTATAAATATGATTTTTGAGGATATTAACCTTTAATCAGTGTAAATATGTATATATACATATATATATATATATATATTTTTTTTTTGCCAGTTCAGTGTTTGCCTTTTTTTTTTGGCACTGGGATTGAACTCAGGGGTACTCGACCACTGAGCCATATCCCCAGTCCTATTATGTGTTTTATGTAGAGACAGTCTCACTGAGTTGCTTAGCACCTTGCCGTTGCTGAGGCTGGCTTTGAACTTGCAATTCTTCTATCTCAGCCTCCCAAAGTGCTGGAATTACAGGTGTGTGCCACCGTGCCTGGTTGTGTTTGCCTTTTAATTTTGTTTATGTTTTGTAGTTGTAGGGCAGGGTAGGGTGCATGCTTTAGAAAAATATAGTCTAGTTTTTTAAGATCAGTTATTTATTTACTTTATTCTCTTTTAGTTCTTATGTGGTTTTTTCATTTTACTTTATAGTTTATAAGAGTATGGTCTTGAGAGCGATTTAACTTTTTTCTTAAGTTAATAATTTTTGCTTGTGCCATATATTGAATAATGCCCCATTTTGTCGTTGGTATGATGTTTTTATCATATACTCAGCATTTGTTTTCTGGACTCTGTGTGTGTATGTGTGTGTGGTGCTGGGAATCAAACCCAGGGCCTCATGCATGCTAGTAAGTCACACCACTGAGCTATACTCCTAGCCCATTTTCTGGGCTTTCTGGTCTCTTCTATTGACTTATTTATCTCTTCATTGTATTTCATTGATTTCAGGTCATATATATTCCCTATTTTAACATCTTTAAGTTTAGAATGCATCTTAACATCAGCTGTTGGCTGTAACTTGGGTTCTGAGAGGGCATGCATTATCCTCTGCCTACCACTGGAGGGCACTACTCACCTGTTCTGCTTAGGCTGATTTCTCTACTTGATTTGTTCTTGGTCCATGCTGGTAGGATGAACTCAGACGTCACAATCTGCAGGTGGAGTGGGCAAGGGTGCCATTCAATGTACAGGGAATTTTCCTTTCTGTCCATACCAAAGAAGAGGTGTGAGGCTTTTTCACCATCCCCTCTTTTTTTTTTCCTCTGTAAAGCTTTTTATTAAAATTTAAATAAATGGTGAGAATATTGTGAAAAGATATTCATAAAGATTTCCCAACATTTAGAAATTGTTATCCCTTTTGCATGGAGGGTTTTTCTTTTTATGTCTCATCAAGGCTGTGGCCATTTGGTGTTCCTACTTCTTGTGAAGATCTCTTGACTCCTTTGAGACACTCTTTCCTGGGTAGCTTTCATTTTGTGCATAAAACAATGGCATGCTCTATGGTGTGTTAATAATGGTAATTTTATACTTTTGAATGTCTGGCAGTACGAGTTCTCAGAATACTACAGTCTTGACTCTTACCTCAAATCAATTTTGAAATGATTTAAGTGTCCCTGACTCTTCCCTCTCAAAACAACTAAAACCCCCAAAACAACAATCCTAGAGTTTTGAAGTTACCTAATATGAAAACCTCAGTCAGGACCTTTTATCTCACACAGAATTTGTTTATTCTAGTGGCTTTCTTTCTTTCTTTCTTTTTCTTTTGGTACCGGAGACTGAACTCAGGGGTACTCGACCACTAAACCACATCCCCAGCCCTATTTTGTGTTTTATTTAGAGACAGGATCTCACTGAGTTGCTTAGCATCTCACTGCTGCTGAGGCTGGCTTTGAGCTTGTGATTTTCCTGTCTCAGCCTCCCAAAGTGCTAGGATTATAGGCGTGAGCCACCAGGTCTGGCTTAATGGCTGTATTTCCTCATGTATTTGCTTATAAAGTTTAGGCTAGAATCTAAGTTCCTAATATTAAACTGATAAGTAAAATAATTCATTGAAAATATTATGCTTGATTCATTCAGAGACCAGTTAAGCGAAATAATATTGTCATGTTTATTTCCTTTTATTCCTTTTTTAGAATTATTCTTTACAAAGCTTCAAGTTATCCTGACTGCTAATTAATTTAAGATTTTTCTTTCACTTTCCGTACTTGGTTTGTTACAAAGATTACTGTGCTCGTTCCACTTGCTGAAGGAACCTTGTGCCCTCCCAAGCCTTTGGATGGCACATCTCAGCCCATGCTCTCACAGGCTGTGTTATTTGGAAGCTGTCTATAGTGTTTGTTCAGGAAGGTTGAGCACGAGCCTGTATGTTCCCTCACTTCAGGAAGGAGCGACAGTGCATTATATTCGTACTGTAAGTTTGTGACATTTACCAAGTTTTCTTTTCAAGACTTTCTTCTCTTCACAGAAAGCCCCAGGATAAATCACCTTGCTAAAAGAACTCCCCAGGGATGTTCCCAGTCTGCTCCTGTGATGGATGATTGAAAAGCGATGCATCGACAGTTATTCACACATAATTCTCAGATGTGGGGTTCATTTAGTAGGCAACACATGGAACGAAAAGGCAATGAAAAAAATCAGTACTGCATTGGGACAGTATGGATGAGAAATGTGATTATAAAAATAATGCAATGAAAAATTCCTCAGATCCGTCTAGTTGTATAGTTGAAGTTAAGTGTGAGCTCAATGAAGAATTATTTGTAGCATGCAAATGGTTATTTCTGTTTCTAAAAAAATATCGTCAGGGGGCTATTAAACTTACATTTTTCTTTTTATTAGTGAGGTATATTCCTTTTATTCAAGTATGGACTGCTTGAGAAACTATGGTAACATGATTTTCAAGAAATGTGTTATACTTGCAATGTGAAGCATGGTTCTGAGCTGCTGTGATGCAAGGTCCTTTCTGTTTGTGAAGAGGAAGTGTCCAAGGTCACTTACAGTCTGTGCTGGGTCTGCGGTGTCATGAAGCTTTGCACCACTAGAAGCCTAGTTATGAAGTGCTTTTACTTTCCTGAAGTCCTGTGATGGGCTGTCTGGGAGTGTCCGCCAGGAGGAAGGAGCAAATGGCAGGTTTCATTTGGTGGTCAGACGAAGGTGGCCGTTGCCTCATTGCTGAAGTTCTACTTAATGTGGGAACCTGAGTAGAGGTTTTTGTTTTCTGGTTTGTATCAATTTCACTTATACCAAAGTCTTTGAAAGTATGAAATGTACTGCTTCTAGGCTATAAAGCTACTTCATGAAAAGACTGCTCTGTGATATTTCACTTTGTTTTACCATAAATTCAAATTATCTAAATATTTTCCTAATCCTATGTGGGAATGCTAATTTTCTTCTTTTGTTATGTAGTAGAAACATTTTACATTGTTTACATAGTTCTCATGGAACATGGACTTTTTTGAAAGCTACATATGATACACATTTTTGTGTATATATTCTAATTGGTGTGAATAAAACAATAACATCAATGATTTTTTAAGCAGCAAACTTCTGTATTCTCATGTCTTCCTTTAATAGTATTCCTTTGAGCCAGGCATGGTGGCATATGCCTGTAATCCCAACAGTTTGGGAGGCTGAGGCAGCAGAATTTCAAGTTCAAGGCCAGCCTGGACAACTCAGTGAAACCCTGTCTTAAAACAAAAAATAAAGAGGACTGGGGATGTGGCTCAATGGTACAGCACCCCTGGTTCAATCCCCAGTACTAAGAAAAAAAAAATTCCTGTGAGTTCAGTGTCATTCCCTTTCTATTGTGAGTAGCTGCTCTGTAGTTAATACAGGACGTCCTAATTTGCTACTAATAATAGAATGAGAACTGTGAAATTTTAGAGTGGCAGTTGACCCTAGACAGCATGTATTCCAATCACCTCAATTTTCTAGCTGAGGACACAACTAAATGCCTTTCCCAGACTGATATGTGGCAGATCTGGTCTAGAACACAGATTTATTGACTCCTTTCCAATCTTTATTTCTCTATGCCAGGACAAATTGCTTTTCACTTAATTTTCACTTAACTTCCCAATGCTGATGAAATAAAGAAAAATGAGGGTTATTTATGTATATTTTAATAAAATCCTGTTTGATTTTTCAACTTACAGTGAGTTTTGTTTGTTTTGTTCTGCCTGTCTTCTGAGTCATGGGTAGAGGAGAAGGGCCTCTTGGGCCATTGTCCATGGAAGAAATGTGTGCCAGCTGAGTGTCTGGATTCTTGTCATTTCATTTTAATACCTGAAGAAACATAAAATAGATTTTTTTTGGACCTGGCTGAGGACCTGTTTTTCCATCACTACACAGTCTTTTAAAAAACAAAATAATTGTAATTACCCTGAGGGTAGAGTCTGGAGTAAAGTCTTGTTCAGGGTTGTGACCACCATGCCTTGCAGTCTTTCCACAGAGTAAGGCACTTTCCAGATATTTGTTGAATAAGGGAATTGAAAAATCAGAACCATAATTTAACACTTTGAAAGAGACCCAAGAGAACCAAGTAGATGGGTGGTTTGCAGGGTTTTAAAAAGCAGTAGGACCCTTTTATTGAAAACATTTTCAAATTCTAGTCTGTAGACGAGATGAGAGCCCAGCTGACCAAACTGCCCCCTTTTTGTCAGGAACAGCTTGCCCCCTTCCAGAGGCCCTGCCCAGCCCCTAATCTGGATTAATGCTCTTATCTTCCCCAGGTGGGGAAAGTCAAGTCTTTTAGTCATTCTGGAAGTGTTTCATGTGCAGAGTTTGGGATGAAACTTTAAAAATGTTAGCATCTGAACTCAAAGGAGAAAAGTCCTCCTAAAGCTGACCAGGGCCCCAGGCCTGGTGAGTTATGTGCGTGCTGTGGGTACACAAGTGGACATGGTCTCCCAAGTCAAACAGTCACTGTGCTTTTTGAATCCAAGCACATAAGCATGTTTTCTCAAAACAGTATGATTAAAAGAAAAGGAAACAACACAGACTATAGTTGGTTTTTTTTTTTTTAACCATTTTTTTTAATCTTTATCTTTATGTGGTGCTGAGGATTGAACCCAGAGCTTCACACATGCAAGGCATGCACTCTACCACTGAGCTACAACTCCAGCCCCCTAGAGTTGTTTTTGAGGTATGTTTCCTGAAAGCTGTGATTGACACGGACCCTGAAGAATGAACATTAGAGTAGATGCCACTGTCCTGGGGTGATCAGACAGCTGAAATGGTAGTCTGGCGGGACTCTACGAGTACTGGAGGTCAGGGTTGTCCCAGACGAGCCAGGATGACTGGCCCTTGTGTTCATGTTCTGTTGTTTCAGGCACCCAACTGGAAGCATCTTGCCACCCTGGTGCTGGGCCACAGGGATGCTGAGCACTCATCTGCTGGGAACTCGTCTGCTCTTGACAGTTGTGCCCCAAGACACAACTGACTTGTGTGGCTGAGTTGAGCCGCAGACACAATGCTTTGACTCCAAGTGATAGTTCTCATGTTACTTAACAAGATGGCACTCTGGCTGAGGATAGGTTCGTCCTAGGGCTGAGTCCTGCAGGAGGAGTTGGTAGTGTTCTTCACGTGCCAAGGTGCCAGTGCTGTTCCTGCTGTCAGGCATTGCCCTGCGGTGCACAGGATGGATGGTCAGCTGACTTGTCTCTTGCTATTTCTGTGATATTTTCACCAGGTTATCAGTCTTGTCCTGGCATTTGACTTTTATAAATTGAGCTCACCAAACACTCGATAGCATAGTAAGACCTCTAGTGTCTACCTGTCTTGGCTTGTGTCCAAGCTTCACCTCTCGGCTGTGAATCCTTGTGCATGATTTCTTCATGCTAACTTCTCAGCAAAGTGTGTTTTGGTTTGTTTTGGGTCAGTTTCCTCTACCCTGAAGTTCCTCAACCTCATGGGGGAGCTGTAAGGATTAAATGAAAGTTGAGCCAAGTGCCTGTGGTGATGCTCAGCACACAGTAGGCGCTCACAGCACAGCCTTAGCTTGTTACTACTATGCCATTGTTTTTTTTATTTTTATTTATTTATTTTTTTATTTTTGGTACCAGGGATTGAACTCAGGGGCACCCGACCACTGAGCCACATCCCCAGCCCCATTTTGTGTTTTATGTAGAGACAGGGTCTCACTGAGCTGCTTAGTGCCTCGCCGTTGCTGAGGCTGGCTTTGAACTCGCGATTCTCCTGTCTCAGCCTCCCTAAGTGCTGGGATTACAAGCGTGAGCCACCGCGCCCGGCTTATGCCATTGTTTTGCCATGAGTGCTAAGGTGCTGGGAAGACCAGGCCTTCAGCGCCAGGTCACCACCACCCTCATCTTTCCTGGGTCCTGCTGTGGCCAGGGTTCTGGCAGCTGAGCACTACACAGTGCCAGAGGCTTCCTCTGCTCACAGAGGCGTCCTGGAGACCTGGGGGAGTGCAGCCATTAAAAAGGAGGTGGCATGGGGTGTGGTAGGGTGGATTGAGGTGAGGGATGGCGATACTTGCCTGCCTTCATTTGGGGGCTCTTGCAAAATGCCTTTGGATAATGTCGATGTGCCCCAGTTTGACTCATTTGGGATAAGGATCTAAGGATTGAGAAAATGCTTTTTTCCCCCTTTGTTTATGCTTCAGATCAAGAGAAGTGAGTTTGGGCAGTCCACAGGTTTACTACTAGAGTAAATATTAAACTATCGCAGCCTGTCTTCCATATAGGGCATTTTGTAGGACAACATATACAACAGACCAGGGGTTAACAAGAAAATCCATAAAATAGTGGACAAAATACCACACATTCGTCAGTGGTGAGCTGCAGCTCAGGTTCAAAGACGTGGAATTGGTCCACTTGGGATGGCCCACTTCCTTCATTTCTTGTGTTGAGGAGTGATTGTGTGTGTGTGTGTAACCCAGGGCCTCGTGTGTGCTAGGCAAGCGCTCTGCTACTGAGGCACCCCAGCCCCTTGATGAACACTTTTTCTAAGGCCTTATTAAGGGATGTGTACACAGTCAGAAGCACAGTGTGGGGAATGAATCCCCACGTGCTGCTCTCCCAGCTTCAGTGGTGGTATCTGGTACCGAAAAGGTAAGTGCAGTGGCCAGGTGAAGGGGCACCTGTGCAAAGGTGTGAGTGGGGAGGCGTCACACACGGGGGCAACTGAAGAAAGGAAGTTACGCATGAAGTGAAGAAAGAGCTGTAAGAAGAGTGTTGGGTGTACTTTTTATGAAACAATTTAAAAAGCATTTCCAGAGGTGCCTTTTCTTCGGTGGCCACGTGATAGATTCACTCCTGTTGAAAGGAGCAGCAGAAGGTGTGAGTGCCTCCTGAAACTCGCGCCCGGCTCTTTCTCCCAGGCCTCTGCTTCTCTCCAGTGAGGCGCGCCGGTCAGGTGTCACTCGGCTGTTCTGAAGAACACTTCTGCCTCAGAGCAGCGTCAGGTGGATGAGGCTGCAGCTGTCCTGAGTGTTGCTCCCTGGAACAGAGCTGGGGAGGGGACTCTTGTTTGTTGGGTGTCTGCTGTGTTTCAGGCCCTGCAGGTTCAAGCTCCTTCCTGTAATGGTGACAGAAGGCCTGCTGAGGTAGGTAGCATCTGCCCCGCTGACAGATGAGGTTGACCGAGACTCAGAGCAGTCTAGCTGACCTGCTCAGGGCTTCACAATCATTGCAGGGGGAACCATGTGAGCTTACACCCAAAAAGTGAGAAAAAAGGGGAGCCTCTGCTACAAAGGTGTCTTTTCAAATACTTGTAAATTGCCTGCCTCTCTTTTGCAAGCAGCTAGGCAGTAAAAACTTTTTTTTTTGTACAAACAACTCTTTTCAAAGGATACCTTTGAAAGAAAAGGTTAGGAGACGGGGATTATACTTTGCTGCTGTGCCTCAAGTAGGCTTTTTAAAAAATTTTTTTATTTTTTTAATGTGGGGATATAAGCCTTGTGTAATGGAGATTCTCAAATACGATTTTAGACAGGATCCAAGGACTGAAGATGCAGCTTAGTGGTAGACTGCCTAGCATGGGCAAGGCTGTGGGTCCATTCCCAGTACCAAAGGGGAAAAACTGAACAGGATCCAAATGTTTTCTTTTTGGGGGTGGGGATGGGGTCACTGGGGATTGAACTCAGGGGCACTCGACCACTGAGCCACATCCCCAGCCCTATTTTGTATTTTATTTAGAGATACATTCTCACTGAGTTGCTTAGCATCTTGCTTTTGCTGAGGCTGGCTTTGAACTTAAGATCCTCCTGCCTCAGCCTCCCTAGCTGCTGGGATTACAGCCCAAATGTTTTCTATTTTACTACCCTTTGAAGAGTGGGAATAAATGCAAGATGTTCTCTTTTTTTTTTGGTACCAGGGATTGAACCCAGGGGCATTTAACCATTGAGCAACATCCCCACATCTTTTTTATTATTATTATTAATTAATTAATTTATTTATTTGGTGCTGGAGATTGACCTCAGGGGTACTCGACTACTGAGCCACATCCCCAGCCCTATTTTGTGTTTTTATATAGAGACAGGTTCTCACTGAGTTGCTTAGCACCTCCCTGTTACTGAGGCTGGCTTTGAACTCACAATTCTCTGTCTCAGCCTCCCAAAGTGCTGGGATTACAGGCGTGCGCCACTGCGCCCGGCTCACATCTTTTTATTTTTTATTTTGAGACAGGTCTCACTAAGTTACTTAGGTCTCACCAAGTTGCCAAGGCTGGCCTCAAACTTGTGACCATCCTGCCTCAGCCTCCCGAGTTGATACGATTACAGGCATGCGCCACCATGCCCAGCAAGATGTTCTATTAAAGAGCACAGGAAATGTCCCTGGCCTGTGTCCCCATCCCTGAGCTTCTTAGTGGTGCCTGTCAAGGGTTCTCCATTCTCACTTCCACTGCTTTGCTTGCTGAGCCCAGGTAGCTGGGCTGCTTCCGGCTCCACCCATCCTGACACCCCTGCCTCCTAGCTTATCCTCAGAGGTCTCTCCTAGCTCCCCATACCACTAGAGGGGAAGAGCTGCTGTCTTTGGTTCAGAATTTCCATCCTCCCTGTCCTGGCTGTGCTTTCTACTTCATCTGCAGGAACTGAGTACAGTTACTCATTCATTCTTATTTTTTAAATTAATTTATTCTGATTAGGTTTACATGACAGCAGAATGCATTTTGCTTCATTGTACACAAATGCAGCACAACTTTTCATTTCTCTGGTTGTGCACAGTATAGAGTCACACCATGTGTGCAGTCATATGTGAACCTAGGGCATTGATGTCCATTGCATTCCACCATCTGTCCTGTCCTCATGTCCCCTCCGTTCCCCTTTCATTCATCCTTTGTCCTCAGAGGAGTTGAAGGAGAGGAACAACCAGAGTCAGAGAAGGACCATGAGGACCCCTTCCTCTCTCCTCTTTGGCACCTGCAGCCCAGTGCTCCTGCATCCTTTCCCAACCAGGTCAGGAACTGTAGAATGGAAGTGTTTAAGCACAGCTGCACCTTGGCCCACAAAAACTTCATCCATAAGCTAAAAAGTATAAATAACGCCTTCACCCCCTGTTCTCCAGTGCTTGTGCAGCAATGCCCTGTTGACTGTGGCTGCTGAGGAAAGAAACTGCCCTTTTCTGGAATATTCTGCCAGCGGGGGGTGGTGGCCTTGTTGGTGGGAAGTACAATTCACTTCATGGATTTTGGATTTAGTGCTCTTTGTTCATCTGAATGAAAACCTATTATAAAGTGTTTTGTCTGTGGGAAGATTTAAACCTCTCCAAATTATCTTGTGTCAAAAGATTTGTTTTTGCTTCTTTTATACCTATGATAGCTTTGCCTAGAGGGACTTAATTTGCCTATTTTGAATTGTCCTTTTTTTGTTATTTGCATTAGAACTTCCTGCAGATCTGGAAGAACTGTCCAGAAATTGGACGAAATTGTCCTTTTTTGTTATTTGCATTAGAACTTCCTGCATTAGAACAGATCTGACTGTGTTTCTGCTCTGGGGCAGCAGCTCTTTGCAGTCTTAGGACTGGAATATGCACTCATGTGCAGAGTTTCCATGTTGCTAGCTTGCTCTTTCTTTTCTCTTCTCTTTCTTTCTTTCTTTCTTTCTTTCTTTCTTTCTTTCTTTCTTTCTTTCTTTCTTTCTTTTCTTTCTTTCTTTCTTTCTTATTTGTTCTAATTAGTTATACATGACAGTAGAATGCATTTTGACACATCATACATAAATGGAGTATAACTTCTCATTCTTCTGCTTGTACATGATGTAGAATCACACCAGTCATGTAATCATATGCACATAAGTCATAATGTCCTGTTCAGTCTACTATCCTTCCTACTCCCATACCCCCTCCCATCCTAAGCCAAAGTACTTCTATTCTTCCCTAGCCCCCCACCCCGACCCCTATTTGTGAATTAGCATCCACATATCAGAGAAAACATTTGGCCTTTGGTGTTTTGGGATTGGCTTATTTCACTTAACATGATATTCTCCAGCTCCATCTATTTACCTGCAAATGTCATAATTTAATTCTTCTTTATGGCTGAATAATATTCCATTGTGTATGTATACCACAATTTCTTTATCCATTCATCTGTTGAAGGGCACATAGGTTGGTTCCAAGTTTAGCAATTGTGAATTTAGCTGCTATAAACATTGAAGTGGCTGCATCACGGTAGTATGCTGATTTTAAGTCCTTTGGGTAAAAACCAAGGAGTGGGATAGCTGGATCAAATGGTGGTCCCATTCCAAGTTTTCTGAGGAATCTCCACACTGCTTTCCAGAGTGGTTGCACCAATTTGCAGTCCTACCAGCATTGGATGAGTGTACATTTTCCCCCACATCCTTACCAACATTCATTGTTATTTTTATTCTTGATAATTGCCATTCTGGCTTGAGTGAGATGAAATCTCAGTGTAGTTTTAATTGCATTTCTCTAATTGCTAGAGATGTTGAACAGTTTTTCATATATTTGTTGACTGATTGCATTTCTTCTTCTGTAAAGTGCCTGTTAGTTCTTTTCCCCCTTTATTGATTGGGTTATTAGTTAGTTTTTTTTTTTTTTTGGTGTTAAGTTTTTTGAGTTATACATATATCCTGGAGATTAATGTTCTATCTGGGGTGCAGGTGGCAAAGATTTTCTCCCATTCTGTAGGCTCTCTCTTCACGTTCTTGTCATGATGCATTTTTTTAACAATTTAAAAAATAAGAAAAGATAAAAACCCAGTAAACTTGAAAGTATTCATTCTCTTCATTTATCTCAAAAATGTAAATTAATTTGCATTTCTTTAATTGCTAAAGATGTTGAACATTTTTTCATATATCTGTTGATCGATTGTATATGTTCTTCTGAGAAGTTTCTGTTCAGCTCCTTAGCCCATTTATTGATTGGGTTGTTTTTTGGTGTTAAGTTTTTTGAGTTCTTTCAACATCTCTAGCAATTAGAGAAATGCAAATCAAAACTACTCTAAGATTTCATCTCACTCCAGTCAGAATGGCAATTATCAAGAATACAAACAACAATAAGTGTTGGCGAGGTTGTGGGGGAAAAGGCACACTCGTACATTGCTGGTGGAACTGCAAATTGGTGCAACCAATCTGGAAAGCAGTATGGAGATTCCTTAGAAAACTTGGAATGGAACCACCATTTGACCCAGCTATCCCACTCCTCTGTCTATACCCAAAGGATTAAAAACAGCATACTATAGTGCTGCAGCCACTTCAATGTTTATAGCAGCTCAATTCACAATAGCTAAGCTGTGGAACCAACCTAGATGCCCTTCGATAGATGAATGGATAAAGAAACTGTGGTATATATACACAATGGAATATTACTCAGCAATAAAAGAGAATAAAATTATGGCATTTGCAGGTAAATGGATGGAGTTGGAGAATATCATACTAAACGAAGTAAGCCAATCTCAGAAAACCAAATGCCGAATGTTTTCTCTGATAAGTGGATGCTGATCCATAATGGAGGAAAGGACACGGGAAAAATGGAGGAACTTTGGTCAAAGGGGAAGGAGAGGGGAGGGGGCTTGGGGACAGTAAAGATGGTGGAATGAGATGGACATCATAGCCCTAGCTTCATGTATGACTGTATATATGATGTGATTCTACATCATGTACAACTAGAGAAATGAAAAGTTGTGCTCCATCTGTGTACAATGAATCAAAATGCATTCTGCTATTTTGTATACCTAAGTAGAATAAATAAATAAATGTAAATTTAAAATCTAAAGAGGTTTTTTTTTTTTTTAAAACTATGGTCCCCCCAATCCCCTTTGAGATAGGATCTCCCTATGTCACCAGAACTCTAACTCTTGGGCTAAACTCCTGGGCTGCTAAAGGACTCTCCTGCCCCAGCCTCCTGAGTGCTAGGGATATAGGCACATGCTTGGCTTAACTGCTAATAAAAGAGACGGGCATATAAAACCCACATTGCTAGTAGGGAAATTATTTGATACATTGTTTCCCAGAAAACAATTTGGTGTAATAATGAATTAAGAGCCTTATGATGGTCTGTACCTATTAACTTAGTAATCATATTTTTAGAAATAATCTTAAAAAATGGATAGAGATGAATATATGCTGGATTATTCATTATAGTCTAAATTTCTAGTCTTGGTCACCGGTGTCTTATCGAACCATAAAAACTTACAGACAGATCAGATCATTGCAGATTTGATTCTGTCACTAGCAAATCCAAGCGCCTCCCTATGGGTGTCAGCCTGGCAGTACAGTTTATATAAAGTCAGCACTCTTGAGAGACGCAGCATCATCACTATAGAAATAACAGGTGGGTCACCTGCATGGAAGCAGGTCTAGGAGAACAGGGACAGGCCCAGCATGAACCTGGGCTGGAGGGGTGCTCAGGACTCCTCCTCACCAGTCACGGGCTATCTGAGAGGGGAGCAGGTGTGGTCCCAGTTGTAGATCATGTCATGAACAAAACTGGAGTCCCAGGCTTCTGGGTGCAAGTCCATTTGTATCCAACTTGAGCCTAAAACTGTTTAGCTACTTCATATCTCACTCCCAAGTTTGCAGCACAGGAGTGGCCCAGGGTCAATCTACAGATGAGGGAATGGGTCAGAAGAGTGGCATGGCTTGTGCAGCATCACATGATGATTAAGTGGTGAAATTGTGGGCAGAGTAGAGAGAGCAGAAATTTAAAAATGAGATGAAATTCCAAATTCTTACAAGTTTTTCTCATGGACAACATCTCACAGTATATTGACCAACATTCTGTTTTCGGTGCATTTGGAAGGGAGAGAAGATGTGAGCATCTGAAAAAGAGGATCCCATCCCGCCCAGGTGGACATGGCCTGTTTTTGCCTTTATCTGCCTCTTGTCTCTGTTGATCATGTGCCACGCGGGGCCTGGGACAGTTGTGTCTTCACTGCAGTGGTTTTTGTAAGTGTCTTGTTTTCTTTCTGTTGCTACGTGCTACCTGTCTGTCCCACTCTAGTTCTTGGGACCTCTTGCAGGTCCCCACATTCACAGGTGGGGGACCAGGTGCATAGTGAGAATGGATGTTTTATCTGATATAAAATTCAGAGCCTTGACCCTTGGGAGCTGGAGTCGCAGCTGCATAAGAACTTATAGAGCATCTTTAGTAGTGACTGACTATTCCTTTTCTTGAATTGCACTTCTGCTTTGCAGATGGCTCTAGGAATTTATTTCATTTGCTCTGCATGTTCATTAAAGGAGCTGGACAGGGATGATGAGCTCTATTTTTTCACATTTTTCATTTGTTTTGTTCCACATGCATTTTTCTTATTTTTAAATTGACAAATAAAAATTGTTTATATTTATGGTGTACAACCTGATGTTTTGAATCCTGCATCCGTTGTGGATTGGTGAATCAAGCTAACTAAATATCTATGTTACCTCACATCCTCGGATAGTCTCCATCTTACAGATGAGAGCACTGAGGTTTCTGGCAGCTCTGTGACTTGTCCACAGTGAGTCAGGAGTGAGTGTGGAGTTGGGACTTGTGTGTGAGCTTCCTACCCTATGCCCAGTCCTCCTCCTCTGGCACTATTTTGTTTCTCTCTGGAAATCTATGATTGATTATTGATAACTCCGAGAGGCCCTAAAGTAGGTAGATTAAAAAAAACAGTCTCTGGAACTATGTTGGATTAAAACATTTGGAAAACGCAAAAAAGTATAAGTGAGAAAATAAGAATAAAATATATTCCACTCTCTCATTTTGCATTTTTTCTTTTAAAAATGGGAGATCACATTATAATGTTTGGAACTTATTTTTCTAGTGCCAAGATCTTGAAATTTTTGTGTTACTAAAAAACAACAACAACAACAAAAACTTCTACTTCCACGATATCTGTTTTTACTTAGCCCTCTGTTATTTGATTTTTGGGTTGTTTCCAGTTGTGTGTGCGTGTATGGATGGATGGAAGATAGATGTGTTGATGTATTCACCCTTTGATGAACCTCTTTTCAGACAAAGCTCTGTGAACATTTGAGTCAGGTTTGAAATGCAACCACAGAATGTATAAGATTTCTCTGAGGCTGAATGAAACACAAGTTGCTAAGGAAATGGGACTTTATTGGATGAATCTTGCTTGAGGCTTTGCACATCCCCTCTGAAGCTCATGATGGATCTGGTCCCTGAGTGGCAGCACTGGTATCCACCAAAACTATGTTAAATTTAGGGTTAGACCTTAGCTACCTAGCTAGGCAGTAAAAAGTGGTCTATTTTTTAGCCAAAAAAAAAATTCTAAAGAACCAGATGAGGAGGAGGAAGAGGAGGAGGAGGAGGAGGAGGAGGAGGAGAGGGAAGGAAAAGGAGGAGAAGTCAATTATGGGAAGTAAGTGACTTCTGGAAGGCATTCCCTTAGTAGAACTGAGCAGCCCTCTAGTCCATGTATTGGGGCTTTCAAGTCTGATTCAGCCAGAAGAAGAGAGTTTATCAAAAAGTTACACCTTGCTTCCCAGTCTACAAACTGATTTGGCCAGTGGGTGCAATTTAATATGGGTGACACATATGGTCATGTAACTCAGTGGCCATTTCTGAGCCAGTCTGTGCTTCTGGAAAGACTCTACATTTTGGAAAGTTTTGAATTATCTTGTTTATGCCTTTTATGTGATTTGTATTTATTTGTTCTTGTTCAGATGCATATGTCTGATTTTAGTATTTGGTCTGATCAAGTAGCTAGTGTTAGTAATATTTTAAATTCCTTTTGCAGTATCTGTGGCATTTCATTTATTTATTCTTACTTTAAACTGAAAATTTCCCTTGAACATAAAAATTTATTTTCAGAAAATCTAATTATTGGCTATAGGTAGTATTTCCCCCACAAACCTGTTCAGATCCTTTAATTTACCTCTTAGAAGCTCTTAAATCTAAAGTATGCATCTGAGAGGAGAAGGAAGGGATCTGAATAGTCCACCTGGTGTTTCCCCTTTTAGGAAGTCTTATGTCCTTCTTGGCTATTTACCCATCCAATTCAGTTCCCAGCTTAGCTCATTTTCCATTATAATACCATGATGGGGATTTCTACTCTCAGTAGTAGTGAACTAGCTTTTTGTATACCAGCCTTCTTCCTAGAAAATAAAGCATACAGAAAAAAATCTGTTTAATGGTAGAAGAGAACCACCAAGGAAGGGAGGACATGAGGAGCCAAGATACAGAGCAAGGACAGTGACGTCAAGCCTGGAGTGGGCGGCCACTTAGGTTGCTGAGCCAGAAACTGGTGACTGAGAAGTGGAAAAGGTGACAATAGGGGTTCTGGCTCACCTACAGGACTGAGGGGACAAACATTTATATTTTATGGTATACCAAGGAGGAAGAACTCTGGTTAAGTACCCTGGAATTCCAGTTTGAACTTCGGACTGTAGGAGAGCAGCCCTCCCAAAGATTGAGGTTCAGACTTAAATCAGCTCCATCCTTGATTGTTTTAAGGAAACCTACCCTTCTCCAAGCCATCTGCAAGGAGCAAAACAAATCCTTTTGGGAGGAAGATTGTATCACCCATAACTTCAAATTGTCTCCACAGTTTTCTATTCACAATGTCTAAAGTATGTGACTGAAAGCCAAAAAAGACAACATGGTAAAACCAGACCTACTACAGATCCTGACATTGGAATTATTAGATACAATCTTAAAAGGAATTGATTAATATTATCAAGAAATTAGATAACAAGGTAGAGACTTCTGTAGAACTGAAGACATAAAAAGAACTGAATAGTAATTCTAGAACTGAAAACTATAATAACAACATAAGAATTCAACAGTGGGTTTTATAACAGAAAAGGCAGAGTTGAAGAGAGAAATAGTGAATTGGAAGGTAGGTCAGAAAGAAAGAAACTGAAGCACAGAGAAGAAAAGGATAGAAAACACAGGAAAGAGTATGAGAAACATGGAATATAGTGATAGTGTAACCATGTAACTGGAGACCTTGAAAGCAAGGAGGACAGAGAATAGGGCAGGAACAGTAGATGAAGAGATAAAAAGGATTGTCCAAAATTGGTGAAGCACTAAATAAGTTGGATAAATGCAAAGAAAAGCAGACATTAAGACCCATCATGGTAAAATCTTGGGTGACTTTAAAATCACTGAAGTCACTACTTGACTAGAATGTCTTCTACTAAACAGACCTTCACTTAAGCGGTGCTATTGCTTGGTTATGGTTTGTGTGTGTCCCTTCAAGGGTTCATGGGCTGAAATTTAATCCCTATTGTGAGCCATTAAGAAGATGGATGCTTAATCTGACTGGTGTTAAGAGGTGGGGCCTTTGAGATGAGATTAGGATTAGATAAGGTCATCAGAGTCGCCTCCCTTGGTTGAAGAAGAGAGAGACCAGTGCACGTTTGTGTGTGTGTGCGCGCGCGTGCGCGCACACACACACACACACACACTTTCCTGTCTCCTGCACATGATACCCTATATGTCCTTGGGATTCTGCCAGCAGGGCCACTACCAGATGTGGCCCTCAACATTGCACCAGAATCATGAACCAGAATCAACCTCATCATTATAATCACTCAGTCTGTGGTATTGTGCTATGGGCCACAGAAAGCAGATTAATACAATGGGCAAAAGAGCTGGTAGTCTTGGTGCACTTTTGTCTATAATCCAGGGGGAGAAACACCAGAGCCCATGCCTTTACCACCCTGGCACATCTCCTGTTGGCACCATATCACTGAGGGCTTACAGGGGATGAAGAGAAATGGCTAAGGGTGCAAGGTAACACAGACTGCCTGTGTTCATCCAAGTCCTTGTGCCACCACTTACTTACCAGGCCATCTTGGACCAGCTCCCTCACCTCTCAAAGCTTTAGTGCCCCAAAGTGTACAACAAAGGTTATAACCTTTACTTGCTCTTTAGGATCGCTGTGAAATTTAAATGAGCTTACGAATTGAAAGTGGTTGACACAGAGAAGCCCATTTCTGGGTGGGTTTACTTTTAAATCTCCTCCACCCATTCCTTCAGGCTGATCAGCAGCCACTTGTTTCTTCCTTAATAATAGCTGAGTCTTGTCCAAAATCTTTGTGCCCTGTTTGCTCCAGTGGGAGCTGAACATGAAAGGAGAAGAAGAGGTGTACATTTTATATCAGAGGAGAGAGCTTAAAAATTAATCTGTCTGGTATGTACAAGAGTTGGCCAACTTCACCCTTCAAAGGAAGAAGTAAACAGTAAGTTTGAAAAGTTTCCAAAGATCTAGAGAAATAGGATCAAACAAACCACCTGGATGGTTAAAGGATGTTTTTCCTGATAATAAAAGTTTACACACTCAGACCAAATTTAAGGTTGATTCCTTTTTCTGCCTTTTAAAAACAAGGATGCATAAAATTCACCATTTTGTCTATCAGA
The DNA here is from genome assembly GCA_004024805.1 of Geosciurus inauris. Taxonomy (NCBI): domain Eukaryota; kingdom Metazoa; phylum Chordata; class Mammalia; order Rodentia; family Sciuridae; genus Geosciurus; species Geosciurus inauris. The sequence continues at coordinate 77,968 of PVHX01006709.1, forward strand.
ATTTTTTTTCCTAACTTTCCATTAATTGAATCTTATATTTGATTTCAACTGCTCATTAACTTGACTACTAATACTTGGGTAATAAATTTTTTTCATAGATGATTTTTTTATATCTTCACATGAATTATATATACATTTTTATGATTATTTACATCTCTACACACTAGGTATTTTACTCCAGTTAATTTTTATTCTCCTTGTTTTCCTTCTTTAGGTAAATGGATAGTTACATAGTTTAAATTAATATACTGCATAAAACTGGAAAAATACATTTCTCCTAATATCAAAGACAAGCCTATCCTGTTTCTATTTCTCCAGTAGATTTTTACAGCCTCTTTGCCATATTTTGTAGCTTGGCCTGTTGTGAATTTTGCTTTTAACAGTTGCAGATTGGTTATTGTTAGTACCTGGGAAGGGCTGATTGACCCTCAGTGCGTGTCTGTCTGTCTTATCCTTCCTTCTTTTTGGTACTAACAGTTTTCACTGGTTCCTGCTGGATGTGCTGACTGTCACCTCTCAGGTATGAGTTGCAAAGGTTGACCTTGTAGAGCTTTCCAAGGACCCAGTGGGAGGAGGTGAGGAGCCCAACCCTGGGCCTCCCTTGGCAGACTTGATTGACTCTGTGAACTCTCATTTTCACTAACATGATCCTCATGACGAGATCTTTCCTGTGCAACTCTCTTCACTGATTGCGGAAAAATGGATCATTGCGGGCAATGATTTGATCAGAGCAGGGCTCTGCTTAAACAGAAAGACTACCATAATGTCAAATTTACCAACATAGCTATTTCTAAGTGTCCAGTTCAGTGGCATTAAGTACATGCAAATAACCAGAGTGCTCTTCATTTTACACATCTTACACTCTATTCCTTAGACAGCACCCCCAGGCCCACCGCCCCTCATCCCTGTGAAGGTGACTGCTTTGGTACCTCATATGCACAGGTCCTCAGGTGAGTGCACAGCATGTCCTCTTGTGATTGGCTTATTTCATCAAGATGACGTCCTCAAGGTAGATTCGTGTTGTAGGACATGGCAGGACTTCCCTCTTCTAAGGCTCCTACTATTCCGTTGTATATATCCACGTTCTGTTAGTCTAAGATTGGTCTGTGGACATTTAGGTTGCGACCATTCTATGGTGATTGTATGAATGTCCCTGCCTTCAATTCTTTTGGGTATATACCCAACGGGATTTTGAAAACTATAGAGCATTGAAGAAAAAATTCTCATAGCCTTTCTTGGTATCAGTGGCTCTGGGAGGAGGGGCCTGACTGCCACTTCTTGTGCTCTTAGGCTGCTGGGACAGCGAGGAGGTGTCTCTGCTGATTGTCAGCCTGTGTTGAGCTTGCAAGTCCCTACTGTCTGCTGGCTCGGCACTTGGGGCTATAGAAGGCACCCAGCGAACAGGAGATTCGTAGCTATTATCGTTAATGTTCAGGACTTCCTCCAATGTACATTTTTCTCTTTTATTACATAATTCCAACCACTAAAATGACCCTGAACAATGTACAAACTGCAATAAAGCATCAACATTTGGCTTCCAGGAGAATAAAAATGCAGCAGGAAGAAACAGCAGCAGGGGAAAGAAATTACAGGGAAACACTCTGAAAATTAAATGCCTTGGCTTGTGCCCCCAAACCACCCCCATTGTTTTAACTCTCTTATTCAACGCAGTGCTGTCTCTAATGGCAGAGGCTGTGCACGATCTCAATGTCTATCAAAGGGAGCTGGTTAGATAAATGGCAGTCCTGCATGCCATGGGATCCCGTATAGCTGTGCAAAGGAAGGATCCACCGCTTGGTTGAGAAAGATCTACCAGAATTTAAAGTGAAATAACAAAGGCAAAATGGTGAGCAGATTGTATAGAAAACTGCTTCTTTGGTGGAGGAGAGGGAGAGGGAGGAAGAGAATGAATACGCAGACCCATACGTCTATATTACATCCTTACGCTTGTGTATGTGTAATGAAACTTTGGAAAGGTAAGAAGCCAACATTGGTGGTTATAGATGGCAGTGGGAGGTAGATTTCATGGTCACATTTTTAATTTATTTTTTTATTTTTGAGCCATGTGAACCTATCAACTATTGAAAACGAAGATGGAGAGGGCTCCTGTTTCTCACTACCCTGACCCTGGGCGAGGCTCCAAGTCTAAATGAATTTGACTCCTAGGCAACCTATGGTTGTACAATTTCTTATAAGAAAAACAAATCCCTGTTACAGGCCATTCAGAATTTATCTTTTGGTCAAGGAAGCTAGTGACTTTTGATCCCAGAAAAGGGCAGGGCGGATGACAGTGCTCAGAGTCAAACTCTGCAATTGATTCTCAGCTGTTTGGAGGAGGAGAGTGGTGGGTCCAGGTGAGGAGGTCTGGACATGGGAAGAAAGGAAGCCAGTCAGGATGGACCAGGACTGGGTTTCCAGGGAGGCTTGGTCTCCCCCTCACATTGCCCTGTGTGCAGAAAGAGCTGCCTCCCAGAGCAATAGCCAACCCTGGCTCGTCTGGCTGGACCCAGATTTACAGTCTACAGCAGCAGGTCAGAAACCAGCAGGTGAAGAAGCGGGAAACCAATGCACACGGACTGGGCGCCCAATCTCCCAGAAAGCAGACGCTTCACCACTACCACTGCAGAGGGTCCCCAGGCAGGAGGCACTCGAGCCCAGAAAGCCTAGGGGGAGGATCTGTCTCTCCACCCCAAACTCACCTGGAGAAGCACCTAGTGGCTATCCTGTCTACCCAAGAGCAATCACTAGCCAAGCTGTAGTCAGCCTTAAGAGAATCACGGTGAACTTGGGAACAGCTTGGCCTCTGAGGAGCAGGCTTCCTGAGAGGAAGATGGTTGTTGAATGTCAGAGACCCCCTGGTGTGTTAAGCAGCTGGACCTGAGGCCCCGCAGTTCATTATCCACCAAGTCACACTTAAAACAGGAGAGGCAAATGGACAATAAAGAGATGGGACGACCTACCTGGCAAGCAGGAAGCAAAAAACCCTCAAGAATCAAACCTCAGCAGTTTGGTATGGCTGAACAACAGATCTGAAGACAAAGCAAGATGTTGCTTGCTGATGAAAGGAATGACAGACCAAGAGGACGTAATGACCTGGACACATGCCCTGCCGTCAGATGTTGGAATGTGTAAAGCTGTTTGTTTTTGTTTTTGGTACTGGGAATTGGAACCAGGGGCGCTTTACCACTGAGCCACATCCCCAGACCTTCTGTAATTTTTTGAGACACAGTCTTGCTAACTTGCTTAGAGCCTCACGAGTTGCTCAGTCTGGCCTCAAACTTGTAATCTCTGGCCTCAGCCTCCTGAGTTGTTGGGATTACAGGTGCGCACCACCATACCCAGCTTATAAAGCTATCTGTGATAAAAATTAAGAGACAGAAAAGTCAAGAATTGCAGTTGGGAATTTTAATATATACCCCAAAGTGGATAAATGGAGCAGGAAAAACCCAAAGGACAAAAGAGCATTTAATAACATGATTACTTAATTCAAATTAGATAAATTTAACTTCACCTTTAAGAAACAATATATTCTTTTGAGCACATGAATGGGCACCAAGCTATTCGTACATGATGCCACAAAGAGAATCTCTGTGAATTTGAAAGAAATGACTTCACAGAAACTATGTGTTGTGGTGGAAACATAAGAAAATTATAAATCAATGTCATCCCTGGAAAGGTGTCTGCACTTAAATCTGCAGAACCTGTCAACCTGTTACCTTACGTGGCGAAGTGGCTTTGCAGACGTGAAGAAGGTTCAGCTTGAGAAGGTGAAGGTTGCCTGGGTTATGCAGGTGTGTCCAGTCTCACCACAAGAGGCCTCGAGAACGGAGAGCCTCCCTCCACAGGTCGGACACGTGGCCATGCAAGGATGGCCAGAGATGCCATGTGAGAAAGACACCACCTGCCATTGCTGGCTTTGAAGGAAGGGGCTCTGGGCCTAGGAGAGTGGGTAGCCCCTAGAAGGCGGGTCCTCAGCTGAAAGCCAGAGGGAAACAAGGCTCTTTTTTTTTTTTTCTTTCTTTTTTTTTGGTACCGGGGATTAAACTCAGGGGCACTCAACCTCTGAGCCACATCTTTGTTTTAACAGCAAGGAACTGAATTCTGCTGACAACCCGAAGGAGCGGGAAAGTGGATCCTCCCTGGAGCCTCCAGATGGAGCACAGCCTTGCGGACCTGTGTCCAGCCTCTGACCTCCAGAACCCTTAGGTAATAAATTTGGGTTGTTTTAAAGCCGCTAAGCTTGTGATTTGTTATAGTGGTAAGAAAAAACGAACACAGAAGACTAATGAAAGAATCCCAGACCACTGAATAATTCCTGGGTTAAAGATGCTGTAGGGGTACATACATCATCTAGTGCTGTGTTAACAGATGATCCTCAAACTTGGTGGGGATCATTTATTTATGTCACAGTTTCAGTGAGTCAGGAATTCAGGTACAGCTTAGCTGTGCACCCTGGCTCAAGGTGTGGGCCGAGGCTGCGGTCATCTTAGGGCCTCTGGGGAAAGCTCTTTCTCCAGGCTTGCTCATACTTCTGGCAGGCTTCAGATCCTCGCAGGCGGCTGGCCAGATGCTGCCGGTTCCCTGCTCCATGGACCTCTCTTACAGGTCAGCACCCCATCTGAGTGGGCAAGAGAGGGTGTGGCTGGAGGAACCTCAGAGTCTTTTGTGACCTGCTCTCAGAAGGCACATCTCATCCCCTGTGTTCTATTCTAAAGGCAAGCCTGTAGGGCAAGCCCTCACCCGAGGGCAGGGGATTACATAAGGGCAGAGTCTCAGGGAGCAGGGATCCTTGGAGCCAAGTGAGAAGCTTCCTGCCATGAGGGAAAACACAGCGTTCCTACAACTAAATGGCCACCCAGAGGGACAGTTCATGGTTTTGAATACAGTTAGAAACAAGAAAGATAGAAAACACATGGGCTCAGCTTTGAATTCAAGCACCTAGGAAGTAGAAAACTGAGTAAATCTGAAAGAAAAGAAATCATGGTAAAAGCGGCAATTCCTGAAACAGGGAAGTGAAATAAGTAATTGATAATGATTGTTCAAAATCTCAAACTAGGCTTTGGGGAGTGGGTCAACAACAGGAGAGGAGCTGTGGATGAAGCTTCCTAGGCCTGTCCTTGTCCTGCTGCAGGGGATGTGGACATTATGATGGAGTGACCTCTTGAACATGAGGGTGAGGGGCCAGGCTGGTGGACTGGCCTGGGTCCTGGCTGATGGCAGAGCTATGTGTTAACTGAATTTCCTTCAGCCTGACTTTTACACGTGACACAAATGAATTTCTGTCTTTAAGCCCCAGTTGTTTTGAACTAAAGAGACAAAATTGTCATTATTTTTAGATGGCATGAGAATTTACTTAGTGAACCGAAGAGAATAAATAAAGCATTAGAACTAATGAGAATTAAAAGCTCAGCAAGCTTTAGGGGTACAAAGTCAATATTAATTATACCTTTCACTCTAGAAATGATTCATAAACATGAGAGAAAATAAGGTACCAATTAAAACAGCAGAAAAACCCAAATCCCACAAACCTATAAATTTTCTAGGAATTAACATAATAAAAAGTCTCAAGCCCTTTATGAAGAAAAACTGGAAACTCTATTAATGGGTATAAAATAAGATGTAAATAAATGAAGAACCACGGATAGGAAGACAACATTAAAACACTGTTGATTCTCACCTAATTAGTCTATAAATTCAATGCAACTCCAATTAAAATTCCAGGGGTATTTTTTCTAGAGGATTTAATAAATGAATTCTACAAACGAGATGGATGGATATAAGCTTCATGAATAACTAAGACTTTTTTTAGAAAAAGAAACAAAGGAGACTCATGCTACCAGATACTGACAAATATTGTAAGTCCAACTTAAAAATAGTCCCAAGGGAGTAGGAGGACTCTAGACATAGGCCCTCTGTGATATGGAAACCTGGTAGTTTCTAGAGACAGGGGCAAGGTGGAATATTTGGTAAATAATCTTGTGAAAATTGAGTCATTATCTGGGAGAAAAAATACAGTTGGATCCCCATCTCATTCTATATGCAAAAGTCAGCTTCTGGTAGATGAAAGACTGAAATTTATAGATAAAACACAATGCTAGTGGAAAAAATGCAGGTTATTCTTTTTGAACTTGGGTGGAGAAGTATTCATTAATGGGTGCTATAGCTTGCACTTTTATTTATTTTTTGGTGGTGTTGGGGATTGAACTCAGGGCCTTATACATGTCAGGCAAGCAGTCTACCACTTAGCTGCAAGCCTAGCCCTGAAACTTAATTTTCTTTTTTCAGTAGTGCTGGAGGTCAAACCCAGGACCTGGTGCATTCTAGGCAAGTGCTCTACCACTGAGTCACACTCCCAGATGGTTTGGACCTTAAATGTCCCCCAAGGGCCCATGTGTCAAAGGCTTTGACCCCAGCCTGCAGTGTCATTGGGAGACAGTGGAACCTTCAAGAGGTGGAGCCTCATGGAAGGTAGTTTTGTCCTTGGAAGTATGACCTTGAAGGGAATATTGGGGGTTCTGCCTCTTCCCTTCTCTGTGCTTCCCGGCTGACATGAGGTGAAGGGGCCTCCTCTACCATAAGCTCCCACCATGACCGACTATGCCACCCTAGACCCAAAGCAATGGGGCCAAGTGAACATGAACTGAAACCTCTGAAACTGTGAGTTCCAATAGCCTTTTCTCTTATTAAGTTGATTATCTCAGGCATTTTGTTACAGTGATACAAAGCTGACAAACACAATGGGATCCTTAAAGTACATATGCATAAAATAGATTCAAATACATTAACAGGTACTTTTCCTGGCTACTTTTGGAAGGCAAACACCATCATCAGAGCAAATTAATAGGCGATAACTAGGAAGATGTATTTGTAACATTCATGATGGATAGAAATTAGAAGGGGAAGCTTGAGATGTCTGCAACTGGACTGTGGCTTCCTGAGACCAGGAGACAGGCTCATTCAGCACAGCCACTCCAGTCACGGGCCCTTGGATGTGGCGTCAGAGGAGAAACCTTTGATATTCTCAGCTACCAGGTTTGGGGTTAGTTTGATATGCGGTAACAGATAATTAAGAATTAAACCACAACACAAGTCTTTTGTAAATGTTACTGTGGAGTGTATTTAGATATCATTGTGGGCTTTTAAAAAATGTTTAGTTGTAGATGGACACAATACCTTTATATTATTTATTTTATTTTTATGTGCTGCTGAGGATTGAACCCAGTGCCTCACATTTGCTAGGCAAATGCTCTACCACTTAGCTATGACCCCAGCCCTCATTATGAGTTTTTGAGAATTCAAATAATGATATGAGTTTTTTAAAAAAATAGACTTTATATTTTGGAGTAATTTTAGGTTTACAGAAAGGTTAAAAAGATTGTTGAGAGGGTTTCCATATACTCCTTAGCAGTTTAATCTTTGTTAATATCTCACAGTACTGCTGTATATTTGTTAAAACCAAGAAATTGACTTGCTTCAGTTTCAATAACCAAAGTCCATGGTCCATTAGCCAAACTCCAGACTTTAAATGAATTTACCATTTTCCCATTAATATTCTCTTTCTGTTCCAGGATCCTATTCAGGGTATCCCATTACATTTAGTTGTTTTTTTTTTTTTTAATATTTTTTATTTAGTTATAGATGAACCCAATACCTTTATTTATTTTATGTGGTACTGAAGATCGAAGCCAGTGCCTCACACCTACGAGGCAAGCGCTCTACCGCTGAGCCACAACCCCAGCCCACATTTAGTTGTTTTTTGTTTGTTTGTTTGTTTTTTTGGTATTGGGAATCAAACACAGGAGTGCATTAGCACTGAGTTACATTCCTGGTGCTTTTTATTTTTAGTTTTATGTTTTGAGATAGGGTCTTACTAAGTTGCTGAGGGTCTTGCTAAATTGCTGAGGCTGGCCTCAAATTCATGATCCTCCTACTGCAGCCTCTTGAGTTTCTGGGATTACAGGTGTGTGTCACTGGGCCCTGCTTGCATTTAGTTTTTATGTCTCCCCATAAAATTTGTGATAGTTTCTCAATGTTTCCTTATTTTTTAGGGCCTTGATAGATATTTGAGCTATATTGTAATTACTTTTGTTTGTTGAATTGTTTTCTTGACTGTGGTGCTGCTGGGATATTGAACCTCAGGGACCCAAGCTTTATACAGGTTACAGTGCTTGAGCCCAAGTGTCTGGTTGTCTTCCTTCCCTGTTGCCCATAGATCCATGAAAGCAGGGACCACGTTTGCTTTTGCAAACTTAGCATGATGCCTGATACATAGCGGTTGCTTTCAAAATACATGTAGAATAAATATACATATAGTTAATGATCCATAAAGATTTTGATTTATTTATTTTAATTTTTTTGGTACTGGAGATTGGACTCAGGGACACTCGACCACTGAGCCATATCCCCAGCCCTATTTTGTGTTTTATGTAGAGACAGGGTCTCACTGAGTTGCTTAGCGCCTCGCCGTTGCTGAGGCTGGCTTTGAACTTGCGATTCTCCTGTCTCAGCCTCCCTAAGTGCTGGGATTACAGGCTTGCGCCACCATGCCCGGCTTTTATTTTAATTTTTTAAACTGAGGATTGAACCCAGGGGCATTTTACCACTGAGCTACATCCCTAGGCTTTTTTATTTGTATTTTTGAGACAAGGTCTTACCAAGTTGCTGAGGCTGGCCTTGAACCTGTGATCCTCTTGTCTCAGCCTTTCAAACTGCTGGGTTTATAGGCTTATACCACTGTACCTGGTTTCTTTCTTTCTTTATTGGTACCAGGAATTGAATCTAAGGGTTTTTAACCACTAAGCCACATGCCCAGCCTTTCTTATTTTTTATTTTGAGACAGGTCTCACTAAATTGCTTAGAGCCTTACTAAATTTCTGAGGCTAGCTTTGAACTTGTGCTTCTCCTGCCTCAGGCTTCTAAGCCACTGGAATTACAGGTGTGTGCCAGCACGCCCAGATCTCTAAACATTTTCAATGGACCAAGGAGTTGCAGTATTCAGGGGGCTTAGAATTGTACCTTAATTATAGTAACTCCTAAACAAATAGTAACTATTAGCTATGTGCCAGACACATTATACTTTATGTATATTAGCTAAATAAATGTCTATACAATTGTTACATAAAATGAGAATTGCAAAAGTCTTTCTAAGGAACTCTGTCTCCCCTAGATAGATAAGTCTTACCATTATTCCTTTTAGTTAAGCCCAATGAATGTGTGTGTCAAGGAGAGGGCAGAAATTAAATCAGGGTTCTTTTTTAAAAAAATATCTTTATTTTATTTTATTTTTATTTTTTATGTGGTGCTGAGGATCAAACCCAGTGCTTCATGCATGCGAGGCAAGTGCTCTACCACTGAACCACAATCCCAGCCCTAAATCAGGGTTCTTAAGAGCAATATTCACAGCAAAGACAACGCGTGCCAAGAACGGTGGGGAGGAAAATACAAATTCCTGACTCATCTCTGCCTCTTTGAAACCTGAAGCCCAGCTTTATTCTAATTAAATACAACTTCATTTTAATTTAGTGTGAAACTCAACATCATCTCAACATTTGACTTCAAAATGTTCTCTTTAATATGACTCTTCACATTTACTATTGGCATTTTAGTTAAAGGCTAAGTGCAAATCATTTGTTGGACTTTTTATGGTGGGGAGCAGCAGGGGGTAAGGGCATATCTGGGAAGATGGTGGAATAAATCTTGATGGAATTTGGGAAATGAGAAAAACTGAGCTAGTGATGTGTATGGTTGAAAACAGTGATTCTGGGGCATCTCAGCTGACATGATTATTAAAGCTCTGTGCTATGTGCTATATATAATTTAAAAATAATAATAAATTGGAGTTGGACTTTGGCTCCTTTCCCAGATTAAATCCCTTGAATGTTTATCTTATAGAAGACACGAGAAGAATTCAATTTTAGACCCATATATTTATCTAAATGCAGTAAGTGACAATTTGTTTTGTTTTCTTTGGTATCAGGAAAAAATAAAAATATGTTTCAGAGTCAAATACAGAAAAAGTCATTATTGTAAAAATTCAGGACTGAGACTCTACAATATATTTTGCTAGTGGCAGTATGGTAAATCAGTATGATAAATCAGGGCTGTTTGTTTACTTTATAATTGATTTTCCATATTTTTAAGCAAGCCACAGGAAATTCAGCTTTAAATATGTCCGTTTTTATCTACGACCTTCTATGGGAAGAAATTATTTGTGTTCCTATTTTAAATTATTTGACTTCCTGAAATTTTCATGGCCTTACCTCCAGATTGCTATTCCATAAAAGGGGTTGCTTCATTTATTTGCCCATTATTTATAAAAACCTTGCATTGGCTTTCCAATGATTAGCTCATTATCTGACATGTGGTGGCATTTTATACATATTTGTTGAAGGAAGAAACATTGTATTGCATGCACATAACATTGTTTTGAATACATTTCCTAAGACATGGCCACTTGACATGACTAATCGTTTTTGTTTTTATTATTTTTATTTGTTCTTTCTAGATATACGTGACAGGAGGGTGTACTTTGACATATTATACATATGTAGAATAAGTATAACTTGTTCCACTTAGGATCCCTTTATTGTGGTTGTATATGATGTAGAGTTACATTGGTCATGTATTCCCATATAAAGATAGAAAAGATATGCCTGATTGATTCTACTGTCCTTTCTATTCCCATTCCTACTCCCTTCCCTTCATTTCCCTTGTTTAGTCCAATGAACTTCTAACCTTCCCCTCCCTTGTGGCTTAGTATCCACATATCAGGGAGAACATGCTGCCTTTGGTTTTATGGAACTGGCTTATTTCACTTAGCATGATATTCTCCAGTTCCATCCAGACTAATTGTTTTTATTATATGTTCTCCCTTTCATTAAGAGTAATAAAGTATTTTTAAAAATTTTATAATGATCTTTTTTATTTATTAATTTTTAATTATCCAATAGAATCTATGAATGTTGTTTAAGAAAGAATGAGTGGAAACAATACAATGTAGATCTGATAAACTATAAACTATTCAATATATAAAACTACTCAATATATAAAAATTATATCAATTATTCTATATAAAGAATTAAAAACAGTCTACAGAAGATGTAGGGATAAGATCAAAAACATGAAATAGAATTAATCATATTGTTTTTCTGTATTCAACAAAAGCATTTCCCAAAATAAAATGGATGATAAAATGGAAAGAAAATCAGAGAAGGAGAAAAAGAGTATAGAAATGGAAAGAATGAATAAAATTAAACAATTTTTAGATATTGTTTTAAAATTAAGAAACTGATTTCATGTTTCATCTCTGATATGTTAAGTAATCAAAAGTCATCAATCTTACCCTTACAGTAACAAAAATGTCTGAAAATCAAATTACATTTCTTAAATCCAACAATGTACTGCTAGAGCTTTCAACTGGTATATATAATCTTGAAGAATGGCTGGAGACAGAATATGGGCTAATTTGAGATTAAGGAAACTTTGGGGTCCTGTAGACTTAGGGAAACTCTCGCAGTTCCAGTTTTCCTTCCAGATACCCTACCAGTTTCCCGCTGAAGATTCCCAAAAGACCTCATGTGTCTGATAGGATTAGGTTGTGAATTAAAAACAAAGTCAATTAAGGACAAAGTTTCAAGGAGAAATATTGGGAATATTGCAGTCAGAGATGGGAGTAAGGGTGCCAGTCGGGGTGGTACATGTTGATGAAACACTTGTGAAAGTCGTAGTCCTCAGACATAGACATTGGATAAGATTAGAAAAAATTCCTTTGTCCCATGTCTAACCTGCACAATAGCAAGGATTTGGTATAATAACAATTAATTACAGCTGAAAGAGTTGTAATACACAGATTCTTTCTCCCTGAAGTAGTGTTTAAGGAAACTCAAACAGTGAGATAAAAAAAGTATAGGAAGAAAACTTAAAGCCTCTGGTACTTTTAGCTGCAAGCAAGCATTAACCACCAGACAAGTCCTTACCAGATAAAATAAGTACTCCTATCAGTGGCCTATTTACTTCATTTTTAATTATTCAGTAAAACATGTGTGGCTTTCAACAAAAAATTACAAGACAGGCCAGAAGGCATGCTAAAATTTAGTCTGAAGATAAAAATCAGATTCAAACATATCATACATGTTTGAATTGCCAAGTTAAAAAAAAAACTAAAGTAATTAAGATTAATATGTTAAATACTGTAATGGGAAAAAAGTATACAGCATGCAAAAACTTATCAACTATGTTAGGGAAAATGGATACTTTAATAATCAAAACAAAATTCTAGAAATCAGATATGCTAAAATAGAAAGGAAGAATGCCTTCTGATGCCATCAATTAAATTGTGGCCAAGGAAAGAAACCATGATCTTGATGATAAGTTAATTAAAATACAAAGGAAATAAAAGCAACCCAAGAACAGTGGGACAATATCAAAGAATAAAGCATGCATAATTAGAATATGAAAAGAAGAAAGGAAAACAGAGTAGAAAAAATATTTGAAGTGAAACTATCTGAAAATTTCTCAAAAACTAAGATGAGATAAAAATCACAGATTTTGAGAGAATATCAAGTAGAATAAGTACCAAATATAAATAGGTGAATAAATACCTCGTCATCTCATAACCAAACTACAGAAAACTAAAAACAAAGACAAAATTTTGAAAGAAGAAAGAAAAATAATTGCCTTACTTATACAGCTATAGAAGGATAAGGATAAGAAATTCATCGGATAGCACAATAACCAATTTTTATCTTCAGCTGCTGTTCCTAACACAGTCCTTTTCCCCATTATAGGCATAGCTCTGAGCCAACATCCATGTGAATTCCACAATTTGAGTCTTTTTAAATTCAATCTGCTAGACTATGTCTTTTATTTTTATTTTTTATTTATTTTTTTTAATGTTTATTTTTTAGTTGTAGGTGACAGAATATCTTTATTTTATTTTTATGTGGTGCTGAGGATCGAACCCAGTGCCTTATGCGTGCTAAGCGAGCACGCTACCACTGCGCCATAATCCCAGCCCCTAGACTATGTCTTTTAATTGATGAGTTTAGGCCACTAACATTCAGAGTTATTATTGAAATATGGCTTGTATTCCCATTCATTTTAGTTTATTTTTGGTTTTTAACTTGGCTTGGTTTCTCCTTTGATTGGTTTTTCCTTTAGTGTAGTTCCTCCCTTTGCCAATTTTCTTTTCTTTTCTTTTTTTTTTAAATATTTTTTCAGTTATAGATGGACACATTATCTTTATTTTATTTATTTATTTTTATGTGGTGCTGAGGGTCGAACCCAGTGCCTCACGCATGCGAGTCAAGCGCTCTACCACTGAGCCACAATCCCAGCCCCCCTTTGCCAGTTTTCATTGTTGTTTTTCATTTCCTCCTCGTGGAATATTTTGCCATGAATGCTCTCTAGTGCAGGCTTTCTTGTTGTAAATTCTTTTAACTTTTGTTTATTATGGAAAGTTTTTATTTCATCATCAAATCTGAAGCTTAATTTTGCTGGATATAAGATTCTTGGTTGGGCTGTGGCTGTGGCTCAGTGGTGGAGCACTTGTCTAGCATGTGTGAGGCACTGGGTTTGATTCTCAGCACCACATATAAATAAATAAAATAAAGGTCCACCAACAACTAAAAAAATATTAAAAAAAAAAATTCTTGGTTGACACCCATTTCTTTCAGAGCTTGGTATATTGTATTCCAGGATCTCTTGGCTTTGAGGATCTGGGTTGAGAAATCTGCTGAAATTTGAATTGGTTTCCCCCTTCATGTAATCTGCTCCTTCTCTCTTACAGCTTTTAAAATTCTATCCTTATTGTGTATATTAGGCATTTTCATTGTAATGTGCCTTGGTATGGGTCTTTTGTAGTTTTGTACATTTGGTGTCCTGTAAGCCTCTTGTATTTGATTTTCCAATTCATTCTTCATGTTTGGGAAATATTCTGATATTATTTCATTGAAGAAATTGTGCATTCCTTTGGCTTGTACCTCTGTGCTTTCCTCTATCCCAATAATTCTTAGATTTGGTCTCTTGATGTTATCCCATAATTCTTGGGATAATTCTTGGGTTTGATCCCATAATTCTTGGGATAATTCTTGGGTTCTATCCCATAATTCTTGGGATAATTCTTGGGTTTGATCCCATAATTCTTGGGATAATTCTTGGGTTCTATCCCATAATTCTTGGGATAACATAATCAAAATGATCTGTGAAGCACAGAACTCCTTCTCTGACATTCTATCTACTATGCTGTCAATGGATTCTATTGTTGTAGCATCTTGGTTTATTTGGGGCATTTTCTTCCTTTGTTTTTTCATGTTGTTCATGTGTCTTCCCCTCTAGCTATTCTGATCTGAGGTATTACAGTTTCTATCCTGTAATCTTGTAGTGTCCCTGCAAGTTACCAATACCTTACTTCTGGTGTACCTGGGCCTGCAGGGACCTTGGGGGATGATCTTTCTGGTCCTGGCTGTTGAGGCTAGATGGATGTAGGCAGGAACAGCCACTGGTTGGTAGATGGGGGGCCACAGCGTGGTCCGGTCAGTCTCCTCCCTAATAGTAATAAAATATTTTTTTTTCTTTTTCTTTTTGGTACTGGAGATTGAACTCAGGGGCACTCGACCACTGAGCCACATCCCCAGCACTGTTTTGTGTTTTATGTAGAGACAGGGTCTCACTGAGTTGCTTAATGCCTTGCCATTGCTGAGGCTGGCTTTGAACTCGCGATTCTCCTGTCTCAGCCTCCCAAAGTGCTGGGATTACAGGCCTGAGCCACTGCGCCTGGCTAGTAATAAAGTATTTTTAACAAACATTTTTATTTATCAACTTTCCCCCAGCCCTCCCTCTCTTCTCCTTTCCTTAGCTAATGGTAACTACCATTCTATTCTAAATTCTACAAGATGGACTTTTTTTAGATTTCACATATGCATGAGATTATGAAGTACTTGTCTTTCTGTACCTGGCTTATTTCACTTAAAGTGATTATCTTCAGTTTCATCCATGTTGTCACAAATGACAGGATTTCATTCTTTTCATTCTTTTTTAAATGGCAGAATAGTATTCCATTGCATATGTGTACCACATTATCTTTGGTGTATGTGTGTGTGTGTGTGTGTGTGTGTGTGTGTGTGTGTGTGTGGTGGGGAATGAACCCAGAGCCTCACACATGCCAAGCAAGTGCTCTACTCCAGAGCTATATCCCCAGCCCAACACACATATGCTCTTTACCCAGAATATACCCAGATAAAGACTTGGGAAGTTTCCATAGTGCAGACTGGGGAGAGCACAACATAGGACTTCCTCAAGGGATTTGCACTCTACCTAAACGACCTGTAGTCATCTTCAGCAGGACATTTGCTCTGAGTGGCAGGACTTCAGATCATGGTGGGTGTGGACACTGGGGCCATGGGGAGCTTGATAAATGTTACATTTAGGAAGCAGCTGCCTGGAAAGGTTTACTTCTGAGTATCCTAACACGGGGATTCTCTTGACATGTTGTCATTTGTTGGTTACAACAGATGTCATAAGACAGGAAGCTGTGACTTAATCACATTTGTGATTGGATATTATAAGATATAGAAAATCAGGGAGGCAGGGACATAAAAACTCAGATTATTTCAGTTAAATTTTTAGAGCTGAGAGGAGGAGGTGAGAGGCGATTTAAGATATTATAAGATTCATCTCAAAATTTCCTGTTAAAGTTTATTATTTTTTCTCAGATTATAAAAGTAGAAATTTTGGATGATATGGACAATTTTGAAAAGAAAATAATTACTTTTAGTTTTTTCACCCACAGATAAGTTTTTTCTATGCCTAAATGTATTTCTATGCATAACATATATTTTATAAAATGTTTTATACTTAACATTTTAAATATTCTATTTTAAGAGTTTTAATAACCAGGCACAGTGGTGCATGTCTAGAATACAGCAACTTGAGAGGCGAAGGCAGGAGGATCGCAAGTTTGAGGCTAACCTGGGCAACTTGGTAGTTCTTTCAGCAACTTATCAAGACCCTGTCTCCAAACAAAAAAAGGGCGTGGGAGGAGGTGGTGGTGCTTAGGATGTAGCTCAGTGGTAAAGTGTCCCTGGGGCTCAATCCCCAGTACCAAATGAAGGAAAAGTTTTTATGAAAGCAATCCCTGCTCAGTAAGTAAGTGGAGCAGACTGTGTAAAGGGACAGACTTTCATCCCTGTCTGTCACCCAGAGGGTCAGTGTCGACACCTGGTGTGCATCCTTCCAGACATTTCTTTCACACGTGTGCCTTCTGCAAATTGCTTTTTTCATTTATTCTTTCCAGCTGCTACTAAGTCATAGATTTCCAATATCTTCTCCCCATTCCCTGTACTCTGGCCTGATTTACTTGGTTAATGGGCTCACAGTGCCAAACAGACCATGGCCACTCATTAATCCCCAGCTGGAGCCCCGAGGCGTCATTGACCCTGATGGAGTGGGATGGTTACCAGGACATGAGATGGGAGCAAAAGCCCACCCTGCTCTGGGAGAGAAGGCTTTCCCCTCTGATGCCTGCAGAGGACCCTGGGAGGAGTCTGGTCTTTTGTGTCTTCCCTAAGTGTTGCTGCCATGCCCGATAATTCTCACCTGGTCACAGTGATACTGCGTGTGGTGATCATGACTTAGTGCTAACTGCATTTAAGTTGAATTAAAGACATTGAACTTGGGATATGTCTTGTATCTCTACATTTATAGTTGCACATTTGTATGTGTATCAAACTTGCCCTTGAATAGCCTCTCAGAATCTCTGGACAGAGAGCTTCTGAGTTGGCTCCTAATTTGTGGGAAGGATTGTAGAAGTGTCTGGAAGCATCAAAGAGACTGAAGATCTTATTGGCACATTATTTGCAAATGCCACCTGCCTCCTAAGAGGGATGGTGGCAAGTGTTAATGCTGGTTCCGATACTAACAGAAGAAACTGCTGTTGATTCCTTTACCAGCTGCCCATTAGGTCCTGGATCCCCAGCAGTGGGTGCAAATTCAAATACTTGCAGGTCTGGGTTGGTGACATAATTGGGGAAGTGAGTAAAATTAAACTCTCACAGGGAAGTTTTGCCTATAGATGCTGGAAGGTGGGTGTAGTGTTGCCAGAAATTATGCTTTTAGTGTAGTTGGAAACCCACATTTTTATGTGAAATATTCCAATTGTTAAATGCAGCAGTGAAATCAATTTTTCAAAACCCTATGCAGGTGGAAAAACCCAACATCAATAGGCTGTACTTGGCATCTGGGCATTGTAGGTAAAGGTAATAAAACTGCCCATTATGTAATGTGGTCTTTTTATAGATTTTTAAAACATCTCTCTGAAATCCCCAAGCCCTTAGTTTGTCTGTATCCTGTGAATTACTGGCCAATCAGATGAGTTCTCTCATTAAATCCCCCTTACTCACCCTTTAACAGGACTGATGGGCTGACTTTAAAGCCCTTACAACAAAAAGTTAACTGTTCTTCTAGATGTATTTTTAACATATGTGAATGAAGCTTTGGTTTAAGGAATGAATTCTGTGGTCTTGTGAAAAGGCCGAATGAAAATTAAATTTATTATGGAAATATCAGTGGTTACGTTTACTTTCCTAACATGAATTTTAGCCTAAATTGATTTCAGTGTGATGATGTCATTTGCCTTTATGAACAGAGGCAAATGGTGGCATAAATTATAAAACTAAAAGCTTGTGGAGCTCCTTTCTCCATTATTAGAGTCCACTAATGAAGTGAAAGGTGATAATTCTAGAAAAAAGATGAAGTCAGGTGCTGTCCCCACACGCCTGCCCTCCACCACCCACAAACATGCACATCTCTCTCTTGCTTCCTCAGTGCATCCTAAAATTACCCATGAGGCCTGCAGGGGATGCAGTGGCTGGCTGCAGGCACTGGTGCTAACCCAAAGAACTGTGAATGTCTCATTCTATGCAGACGATGAGAAAAATGGGTGAAAAGAGTTTGGCTATAGTTCCTGCCTTTTCTCTTTATGTTCTTGTCACTGGAGATATACACTATGATCAAAGCTGTTTTTTTTTTTTTTTTTTTTTTACCAGTTAGAGGTTCCAGTTCAGTAATTTAGTCCCTAGACTGGTGGTGACCTTAAAACCCTGCCCCCTGTGGAGCAGTGAAAAGATGCCCTTCACTGTCAACTTAGGTATTTGGCAATTAGAAAGAATTCCAATCTTCACGAGACAACAGACTTTAACTAGATCCAATTCCTAAAAATATGCTAGGTTACACTTAATATGAGAACAAACCCTGCATCTGAGGGTCACAAAAGCTGTATCTTGTGACTTCACTGAATTCTTCATAATTCTTCATGGGGTTTAAAAGTCACAGATGGTTGGGTTGAACTTGTTGGATTTGTCTTTATTGGCAAAGGTACTCATTTCCAATAAAGACCTTCTCACAGATCTCTTAGTCTGTCATAGTTCTAGATGTCACACATTTTTAATTTCAGTGTGTCCCAACTTTGCTATATATTGCCAGTAGTATAATCAGAAATAATCTCAGGGGATTTGTGAATGGTTTTTAAAGTTTAATTGGCTATATGTTTGTTTATTTATTTTTAAAAAAATATTTTGTAGTTGTAGATGGACAGCATGCCTTTATTTTGTTTGTTTATTTTTGTGTGGTGCTGAGGATCGAACCCAGTGCCTCATGTGTGATAAGCAAGCACTCTGCCACTGAACAAAAACCCAGCCCCTACATGTTTATTTTTAAAGGTACTTAAAAATCTACAACCAGAACACCAAACCATTGAGTTCAGAGATATTATGTAATTGTTTTGAAATACAGTAGATTATTTAAATGAAAATATTAAGTGAATAATCAGACTGGGAGCAATATGAAAGTGGCAAAATCATGCAGATGGTACAGAAGTGATGGAAGTGTGGGAAGTTGTGTATTAATGGAGTCTGGGTCCGTTGGAGTGAAGCTGTTTTAATTTTAAAATTTCCATCACACTAGGACTAGATGGACCTCAAAGGTGAATTACCCCAAGTATTTAACATCTGGAAGATCCTGAAGAGAACGTCAAACCAGCTTCTGGCCTCAGTTTCCCCTAATGGCTGTTTTTTGTTGATAATAAAGTCCCATTCTTGCAGGGCACCTCACTTTATGTAATAGTGTGGGTTCTAGTATTAGACTGTGCTTGACTTCTGACCCTATAAATTAACTGTTGTGTATTCAGGAAACTTAACCTCTTTGAACTTTATTTTCCTCACCTGTAAAATGGGAAGCAATGGTACTTAGCTTGTGAAGTGCTTCCTAAGTTTAATAAATCAAAACATATCAAGGAATTAGACTTCTCATCTTGTGAAGTACTGAATGATTATTAACTATTATTTAGTGTTTCTGAAAGGGTACATAAGGATAGTGGTTTATACATAAAATTTTTAAAAAATATTTTTTAGTTATACATGGACATAGTGTCTTTATTTTGTTTATTTATTTATTTATTTATTTTTAATATTTATGTTTCAGTTGTAGGTGAACAGAATATCTTTATTTTATTTTTATGTGGTGCTAAGGATCGAACCCAGTGCCTTATACATGCGAGGCGAGCGCTCTGCCCCTGAGCCACAACCTCAGCCTCTATACATAAAATTTTATTCATGATACCACAAAAGAATTTATTTAAATGAAAAACTCTTGAATGAGGTATGGTGGCACACTCCTGTAATCACAGTGACTTGGGAGGTTGAGGCAGGAGGATAACAAGTATGAGGCCAGCCTCAGCAACTTAGTGATAAAAAATTAAAAAGGGTTGATGATGTAGTTCAGAGGTAAAGTGTCCCAATCCCCAGTAGCAAAAGAGAAAAAAGAGAAAAGAAAAACTCCTGAGTTCCATTGAGAAGCAAATGACTGGGTTATTTCACAGTAATAAATCAATATGAAATGTACTGCTTTTCAAGGTCTTGAATAGGACAGGTTAAAGGTGAGTCTATTCTTAGAGACATTGAAATCTGTAAGGTCTGAAAGGCATTTCTTTCCACTGGTTTCCACTATGACTTGGCATAAAGAAAGTTACTTTGAAAGCTGAGATGAATTAGCTATTTTCTTGGAGGTAGAGATTCTGGAATGTGGTAGAAGACTTCAGGCTGATGGTGTAGATCCAGAAGGAGAAACTCCATGTTTCTCCTGGAAACCTGTTGGAGAAATCCTAGGTTAGGACCCTTAGAAATGAGTTTTTGGTTTCTGTTTCTCTTTAACACTGCCTGAATAGGGAG